>JAVYIG010003216.1:0-206351 GCA_035222895.1 Strongylocentrotus droebachiensis
TGCCCTTTAGATGCCATAACATGGGTCGGTTGGTCAAAAATCTTTTTTTACTCCCTCTTTGGGCTGATATTTCTCAGTTTTGAATGATTTAATACATATTTGTTTATTCATTAAACATTTTTTTCCTCTAAAAAATGGATTAAAAAAAAATGTTTTAAAAGGCCGACCGTATCGTAGCAAAGGGCATTTATACAACATCTTTTTTTAAATGCCTAATTGTGATTGCAGTTTTAAGGATAAAATTGATTAAAAAAATGAAAGAGACTTACCAGCTAATGAACTTGAACTGCCATAGGGTGATAACTTCTGCGTGTAGTAGAAATTTGAGGGTGTGCTTCGACCGCTGAGTGTTGGCGGCGTTACGCTGCCGTTGAGGCCGCCCTTTCCCGATAATCCGCCCGGGCTCGGCAATTGTCCCTCACTGTAAATAGAAGAATACCCACTATCTTTATCATGTTCATCTTCCACAATCAAAGGTGAGAGTTCACCTTCCACAACCAAAGGTGAAAGTTCAAAGGTCAACTCGGCCAGTCGACTCTCGACCTCTTCAAATTCGTCCAGGAACTCATAGTCCTGGTCGGTCTCGTCGATCTGTGGAGACTTCTTCTCCGGGATGATGTCCAGGGAAGGGCTGAATGACGACGTGATGTCATAGTTCGTTAACCTTTTAACCCACATTTCCAGTTCGGCAAACGGATCGGGGTTGTTGTCCGTTGTACATGCATTTGAATTCTTGTTCGCCATGTTTAAAATGTACTACCAGCCTTTACCTCTACAACTGTTCAAAACGATTTCCTTCAAACTAAATTTGTGTAAACTTGGGTATTCAGTGAAACCTCACATACTAACGCTCTAGAAATTAAGCTCTGTGATGGTTGGTCCCTTGCTCTTGCTCTCTGACGTCACATCCGGATAACCTTCGAGAAACAAGTGCACAATCTTGCAATTCTTTTCCAAAACAATACAGTTATCTTCACCTTGAGATAAAAAACGCAATCTATCAGAACGCAATCAGGCCATGCGATCAAATCTTGACAAATTTCCAATAAAAGTCTAGTTATGCAGAGAGCAACAACGACAGGCGTTGCTTCAAGTTATAAGCACAAATAACAGAATGACAGATGTGTATCCTTCGTACTTCCTGTAGATATTACACGCCAAAAATATCACTGTGGATCTAGGCGCTGTCAGATACCGAGTGAGGATCACACAGATTTAGACATTTTCTGGATGAAAATGAGTGAAATCAAGAATTATGTGACAAATCGTCAAAACGAAAAGAGCATGCTCAATAAATCAAAAACTTCAAGCAAATGATTGTCAATATTCCTATTTCCAAAAGATAAAATCCTGAGTAGGATGATGAGATGCTATTACTGGTGAGCTCAACTTTCTGAGAATAGCAACTAATTAGCTTTTCGCTGGAGGCTAGATATGTAATGGCTATGCATAAAGCAAATAGGCAAGTACTTGTAGCAACAAGGATATGTCCCCAGGGGTTATGTCTTGCTGATTTTAATGAGGTTACTAAGTAAGTATATAGCCACAAAAAGTTCAACGGCAGCAGAAGTTCACTGGTGTCGAAATCTCGCCTTGAACAAAGAACTTTCTCCTAGGCCAGAAGCGACGGAGTGAAGACAAGGCTTCAAATGAAAACAAGAAAGATAGACTAAAGAATAAATTCAGCTGCTGTGTTCTTGAAAATTTGAAGCTGATATAGGGTTTGTAAAAATTGTAATGTGAAGTTGATGAAAAGTGAAGTCTTCCTTGAACGATGCTTCCTAGTTTAAGATTAGAGACCTGTCAACGCAGATTTTAAAGTTGATTTCCTGAACCTGAGACTCCGATATCATAAAAGCCTCTGTAAATACCATATCCTCCTATAAATGATAGGAAATGAAGAGAGATTCTAATCTGTGATTCCGTCGGCTTCTGTGTGAGATGGTGACATGGATCTTGAGATCGCTATGGTGATACGCTGCCTCCCGTTAAACGGTGTCTCGTTGGTCGGTCTTCGAGGAAGCGATGACAAATATTGAAGATATGGAATATTGTGGCGCACTTTCGAGGGAAGCCAGGCGAAAGTTATGAAGCCAGGCGAAAGTTATGAGGCTTGTCCCAAACGAAAGCACAGATATAAGACATGGGAAGGACCGAGCTCTCTTGGGGTTAGACGTTTAAAGGCTTGTGTGTCATGAAGCACATAATGCAGCTCCACGCTGAATCCGTAGAAAACCACAGTGATTTAGGCGTCACTTCATGAGCCCTCAAGCAGAAAAATTTGATCAGAGCACGAAGGAACTACCGAAGACTAATGCTACTTAGTTTAGATCCAATGCATTTGGTAGCTCAAACCAGGGTCAGGGGTATATCTCCCTGCTCAAACTATAGCTGTACTCTTCCTCTAATGAGCAACTAATCCAGCTGAAAATTCAGAAACGTTCATCGAAATACGACTGAAACCTATGATCTTCAAAGATATTTTACAAGGTCTCATGTTAGTACTTGAGTTGTGTACAAAGACAAAGTCCAAAGCAAAGCGTTTCCGGTCAACCTTCAAGGCATGTAGTACACAAATCCCAACTGGATGCTGCTATCGCTGTAGATATATAGAGAATAAACAAGTCCATGCGAAGGTAATAAACAGCTATGCAAATATGATGCTTGGTTCAAGTTGAATATCCTGGGATGGATCTTAAAATCTGGCAGCTTCACAAGAAAATTCCATTAAATTCCAAGGATTAACTGTGGGTTTTCACCCCAAAAATGAGTTTTCTGGCTGCACAGCTATAGCTCCATGTGTTCATGCACCAACGCCATACAGTAGAATGGTTTACAATAGCTGGGTGACAGTTTGATAAAGAGCCAGAACAAAAATATAAAAGAAGAGAAGAATTATCTCCAAGGATAACCGATCCCAAAACCACACGCTCTGATGCACCAAGTGTAAATGGAGGGGAATTCCAATTCAATGCCAAACTGTACAGTGTGTGTGTGTAGGTACTCTGGTCTGCTGGGGAGTGCACGCATGCATAGTACACACAGAGCTTGACTGTGAGTGGGCGGGTACTGTATTCTGACGCCTCATTGTGGAAACTTTCCAAGCATGACAGCCAACCACAGTTAGGCCTTGCTAGACATACTGATGATGATGATGATGATGATGATGGTGATGGGGGAAATGTATCTATGCCTAAAGTCTATACTTCTCAAAAATGTGAAATATGGCCTCTACTCTAGCAATGGAAACTGCAGAGCCAATGCGTATGAATGTTGAGAGAATGATTTTGGTTCTAGTAAACAACAGCAAGTTAAACAGCAAGTTATGAACAAGAACAGATAACTTTCATAAAAAGAGAAAAGATATGGATTTTTTCAGAATAAAATCTCAAAAGAAAGAGAGATGTAATTACAACACAATTGGGTCAACATTTTGAAGACATTTTATCAAAATTTGTTAAAGAAACAATCATCTACATTTCTATCATACAAAAAAGGATTAGCACAAAGAAAAATAATCCTAAAAAGAGAAGAAGGAAAAGCAACATATTGCCACAAAAAGGGGGAAACTGTAGATACAAGAGGTCTTTGATTAGGGGAGGAGTACCTATCATATAGGCTTAATATGATACCCATAGTAATCTTTCTTAAGATAGGAGCAAGCTATAAATTTCTACCCCTCAATATCCCCCAATACCCTCTCAGTATGCTGAGCATGAAGGAAACTGACTCATGATTCAAGTTCACCTCTTGCTCTTATGGAACATGGTTTTCCCCCTTTTTTATTCTTCTAATTATGTTATCCCACTCATTCTTAAAGGCATAAAGAAGTACAGAAATGAGATAGTGAAGACTGAAGTCTTGTTTTAGTGTTTAATAAGCCCAAATTATCTGAGACATTGCAAACTATATTTATTAATGAAAAGTTGAATACCATTGGTGAAGGGGAGGGGAGGGGGCTAAGTGAGTCCCCTTTTTGAAGCCTAGTTCTCATATTGCTGAAGTACACAACAAGAAAATTGTGTCTCATCTTTTTGTAATTTTTCCCAGAATTGTTTCCTTCATTGTAAAAGATTTCTAGATTTGTCACTACTTAATTCACTATCTAACATTAACAACTTCTTTAAATGCACCTTGGTGTACTGTTATAGATAACTAGCTAAATTTCCCCTTCCTCCCTCATCTAAAATAATGCATTTGTAATCTGAGTAATCAGATTACTGTACACTTCTGATGCACAAAACTCATACAATTGATTTGAAATCCTGTCATTTCTTCCATTTTATGACATGAACAGGAAAGGATAGCCAACCCTAATACAACATCCTTCTCATTGATGTAAAATACATGGATACAATAGCTATTGTTATAAAACCACGACCCATGATAAAGTAAATGTTCTCAATCTCAAGAGGGATAATGTGCTGTTGACAATGGCCTAGTTATTCAAGGGTTTTGACAAATTCAACATGACATCTTCTCTAAGCAAACAGAACCATCAAACTTTTTTAAATGAAACCATAATCCTTGTCAAAATTGGGTTAGAAGAAAACCAACAGGAACCATAAATAACAAGTGCATCACTGAAACAATACCTGATGGATCGAGTAAAACATTGAGTAAAACCTCAGGATATATTCAGCTTTCCAAATTCATTCAAACATACCCACTTCCTCCAAGCCAAGCCTATGAAATTATTATAATAATAAAGGCTCGTCTAGGCACAGGTATGTCAGCTACCTTTCATTTTTCAGCCAGAGACATAAAAATCAATGACCAACATTTTTATATGACCACGAAACCACGTACGATAAAGGCCGGATCACACAAGGTTGCATATACCTAATGAAGCAAACTTCCACTTGGCATAATTGACATTGTAGGAGTAACTGTGCCCCAAGGGTTGCTTGTGCGACGGCGTCCGTTGTATGTATGTTCTATGGTCTGCATGTAATCCGCCAAGAAGGCAAAGCCATCGTAACGGGATTCTTGTAAAACAATATTGTTTGATAAAATCTTATTCATTCAAATTATATTCAATATATTGTGTTTTTAATATAAATGATTTTATCCTTCTTCATATAATTGAAATTGTCTGCCAGAGATGTATTGAATTGAAAATTAAATTCTTGTGAAATTGTAATTTCTTGTTTTATCAGAATAAAAAAAATAGGAAGGATATTGCCCCTTTAAAGATCACTTCAGACATTATCTATTCTATCTATTATATCACCCTATGATACTAATAATATTTTACTTATGCTTATAGAATCCCATTTCACATCAATATCAATTGACATAACCAAAAGGATACTCCTTTTTTCATATTCATACAGGCTATCAAACAAATATTATTCAAATTTCAAAATAGGACAGGTTCAAAGCAAGTGTCATACACAACAAACAAGTCCAATGACAGCTGAGTTCAGTCTAATGAAAACAGAAGTCAAAATTACTCTTCCATTGAAGCACCATTTGCTAAGAATAGAACGCGCCCTTTTCAACTGACAATATTGGACTGTAGTCGTCTGCAAATCAAGGCCTTGATCTTGGTGAGAAAAAGAACAAAAGAATAACTTCAACATTGTTTGAAATTTCTCCCTTTCTCACACCAACACATATCTAGCTTCTCACTGGGTTTCATTCATGTTTGAGTCTGACCAATCTGGGCGGTACGATATTTCTAGCCTTTTGACAAAAACATTTACGAGTTGATTATGCCGGCAAGAATCAATTTCATGCAATTCTGAATACCTCTAGTTCTTATCCAAACAGAAGTCAAATACTCCTGTCGATCGGTATTGTTGTCTATTGTCCTCCTTCAAAACCACAATTTGTGAGACTCATGTCACACCACAAAAATGGAACATAAACTTGAACAATTGCTTGCTTAGCTCTTATTTCACATGACCTTCGCTTATAATGGTGCAAGCATCAATCATATATCTGTCAGTTTGAGAGCGTTGGTCTTGAGCAAAAAAAGCTTGATTGCTCTTTTATAATTACTGTATCACCTCTCATTGAAAGCTTTATAAAGAAAAATGTATTCTTCATTTGAAGATTGCAAGTTACACACAAATAGCAAGTTTGTAGTTTTTGTTATTGCATAAACAATTGTCCCTAATGAGAATTAAAAAATAGAAATAAAGAATAATTATTTTACTCAAAATATTGTCTGCCTCCATTCAAAATGCAATGGGTATTGCTAAACAAACACCAAATAGAAAAGAAGACAAAACAAAACAAAAGAAAAAAGAAAGCCCAGTAATGTGTTTGTGTATACTGAGTACACATGCAGGGCCCTACGCTTTTATGACAAGTACATATATATTATAGCAGAGCTAAAAACATAATAATTTTTTTTACTTTGTAGTTATCGCTTTTGCAATTATCTAATGAAGTAATTATTCTACAATGTAGATTCTAACAGCACTGAGATACCATTAAACTACATATGGCCTTCATGGTGTCACTTTAGTACTGGATTAACAAAGGGGCACAAACAATGTAGCACATGAAGCTTGATATTACAACGTAACTAGAGCGTAAACAGGTTGAACAGAGCCATAGGCGAGACACAAGAATCAATGGAGAAACAGAAGGGGGGTTCATACCCGGCCAAAAATGGGGGTTGGATCATTGTTCTCTGGGTTAATCAGACCCCCTTTATAGAACCAGGACATGAACAACATAAAGAGCCTGGAGATAGGACTCAATGAAGCAGAAAGGTGACATTCATAAGAAGGTTGGGGGTATTGTATGAGAGGAGGGGGTGCGATGACCCTATTTGTGTAAAATGTTGGAAGGATACATGAAAAGGGGGGATTGACCTGTAGAGTTTTGTGCATTGTGGAATATGGATCGACAGCACCAATTATCCCTTGTACATATCATTAGTGATGTAGCAAGAACAGTCTAAGGAATTTGATATCTTGGTCTTATAATTAATCCTTACCCAAACCTATTCCAAACCTACAGTGTGTAATGCTAAAAAGAGGCTTTCCACCTAGTTCTTGTCTCATAACGACAGGTCTCTACACCATGTACAACACATATATTATACAATAATCCATCATCTTCATCATCTTATAATCATTGTTGGATATGTCAAATCAAGTTTCTGTACAACGAAATTGGAACACTTAACCCACTACATATGGTTGGATTTGATTTTGGTGTAAAATTGCATTTTGCATAGTTTACAGCTCAAGTTAACAAGTTGGTGTTGGTATTCACAAAGTTAACAAATTATACTTTCATCAATACAATCTTTTAATTAAGTCTCCAAATGTTGCCAACAACTTACAAAGTTGTCATTTAGAATGGCAGACAAGTACAATACATGCCTAAATACACCTAAAAGGGCCTTATGACTAAGCCTTCCCATTGTGGTTTGAAGATGAAGCTAAGATGAAACTTCCGGACCTGATCAATATTTTACCTACCACCCCTCTCTCTACACACAGCCTGCAAAATAGAAAGTGGATTCTGAAGAGGTTTGAGGTGGTCGAATAGGAAAAAAGGAGAAAGGATTCTTTCAGAATATTCAGTGAGTTTGAAGAATTATGCTCTCTATTTAATCCATCCCAGAAGCACCTGTAAGATGAGCATTCTATTGATTTTCTAAGGTTATATTATGACTCAAAGGTGCACCCCCATTGTGTTGTATTAACATCATCTCTGTCTTACCTGTTAAAGGTATGGTAATTTTTTGACATGGTAGTTTTGTAATTTGGTTTAGAATGTAACAGAACAATAATACATCCCTAACAGTTTAAAGAAAACATAGTAACATTTTTACAAGTAGGGAAAACAGATACTATTTGAACAAGAATAACAGGAATTCTACACGTACTTGTACAATCATGCAAGTAACCCATATAGACTTGCTTCCCATCACCTTCAAGTATTGTCTAAAGAATGATTTTAAAATTTGTCTGATATAACGTTCTTTCCTTCATGATCAATGTCTTAGCAGTCTGCATAACCTTTTGTCATTTTCTGTATGTTTATCACTTCATCTTCCCTTCGTCTATTAAAAGAGAAACTAAGTAGCATCTGGCATAATCCTCTCACATTGCCTTGTAGCAATCATTTAATGTAAAAATGCTCATCTTGCCATCCGAGTATAAACATTTAACCTGAACCTAAAGAGCAATGATTGATTCCTGGTAATCTACTTGACATAGGTCATGACATATGAACCAAATCAGATTTATCATTTAACTTGACTATTATACCCTTTTCTAACTGCACTCTATCGGAGTCACACCGATGAAAATACCGATTGAATATTCCTTATGTAAACAAAGGTGAAACCGCAGTTTTCCCCCTGTCAGTTTCTAACTGCCGGTGAAATTCACTCGCTGTGGCGAGCCCTTGCCGGAAGTGAAGAATTATTAAGCCCGCGCTCCATCTAGCTAGCATGCAGCATGTTCAACCATAAGTCAACAAACACAGCTGGTTACGATAAAGCGCGCGTATACTGCGACCTTTGACCATTTTAATCGCTGTTTTAATCGCCTTTTTCTCCCGAACGTTTTCTAACTGCACGTTTCATCGGTGTCACACCGATAGAATGAGAATTTCTCCTGCTCTTGAGCAGGAGAATTTAATCGCCTATTTCTCTTCTTTTCATCGGCTATTTAATCGCCTTTTTCTCCTCTGTTGCTTTCTAACTGCCACTTTCATCGGATGCGTCCGGATGCATCCGATGAAAATCGGTGCAGTTAGAAAAGGGTATTAGATACTACCAAATGTCAATGATCTCCAATGAGTGATATCGGTAATCTCAAAAACCATATCTTGCTTACAAAACAAGCATTTAATTTTCTGACTATAAACATTTGTCTCCCTAGGTAAGTGAAATTGGAGCCAGTAGTCATAACTGACATTATCAAATTACATACAAATAAATCTTGTTATTACTAATCTCAAATAACAAGTGTGTAGGGTTGTTAAATCTGTTAGTCCTACATCTAGGCCTATATGGTATGAGTAATATGCCATCAAATTGATAACAAGATCATTTGATCTCTTGCACTGCAAGGGCAATAAAATATTGCAAAATCAATTTGAGTAAACAGGTTTAGCTAAAGCCACTTTGAAATATGTTATCAATCGGTTAAATATATCGTTTGTTGCTCATATTTTATCACTACATTACAAACAAAAAATATTGAGCCGTTATCATGTGACTGTCCTGCACAAATCCCATATTCTGAAGATATCATCAAATCCTAGTCTTATTTGCGGAAGGATCGAGAAGGGGCATTTCCTGGAAATAAGGGTAGCCTGTAAAATGTGGGGTTTTCCCTCGAACAATGTCACAACTTCGAAAGGATGAAATAACCTGGAGAAAGGCCAACCCACTTGATCAAATGTTGGTTAAAATTTGAGAAAGAGTAGCAGATGTCAAACTTTCAATACCCATTTAAAGCAAATGGCCTTGAACTGAAAAGATTTTTATAAAAAGTACAAGATTCTTTAGTCCCTGTATTTTTGTTGTTGCAATTGGAGTGTTCCATGTTTGAAATGTTAAATTATGACAGTCATTATGCGATGCAATATCCTGTTTACAATATTTTGATAAGCTTAAATATGCTTTGCGGAAAAGGACTGTACGGCACTCTAATCTACTAGAGAGAAGGTGTCCTACCCTTGATTAGTCAGTAGGCTTATACCATTCAGATCTTCAGATCTATTTACAAGACCTAGAGCAAGTTGGAATGGCAACTGACTTGGTACAACACAATCCCTGAGTCCCTGCATGGGCAGCCCAATGGTGCATGGTTACGGCAGTCTGGGATCTATAGTATTACCTGGACAATTAAGGACCTGGTCTGTAACTACCAGAGTACTGACCAACTTGTAGGTCCCATAACAAGCTGAAGACAGGAGAGCTAGGACCTCTTTAATCTCACAACAATAGACTAAGGAGAAGAGGTTCGACCCACCTAACCATTATATGAAAGGAATTACATGGACTTGACATTGTACATCTGAGGGACTCCCTACTGTGTTAAAAGGGGACAGAGGATGTACTCATAATAAGGATAGAGGCACTATGCAGGCTAATTTCAGGAACAGACTTAAAAATAAATAAGAGGATTATGGGTATTAAGGTAAGAGGATTGTCAGAATCAGAAAATGACCTAAATTGGGCACCCAGTACTTTGAAACCATATACTTGTATCTTATTACGTGATATGCATGTACAGATACTGTTACAACTAATAAGTCCCTTCTATATGCAGGTCACACTTGAAACAGCTAGGCTAGGTCAGGTCATATCAGGAGCAGACAAGGATTAAATCAAACCAGAAAATTTTGTACAACTAAATTGTTTGTTGGAAATTTGTGAGTGTTTCAGATTTGCAAGTTTCAAGCTACAATAACTGAATCACAACTAATACAATACGGAGGTTTCATCAATGTGTGAAATTTCTTGCAATGGGTATTGCGCTCACTTAAAAATCACAAAAGTTGTATGTCACAGCGTCTCTGGTTTGAACGTATAAGTCCATACCCAACCCTTTTGAAACTGATTACAAAAGCGGTATTACACTTGCAAATTAAGTAATCCAGATCTCTTGTCTTTTCAAATTTTCTATTAAAAGCAGATCCCCATACTTCCACAAGGAGCTAATTCAAAAGGTCTATTTCCAAGACTCAGGTGAAAGTTCTAAAGATGGTTCAGGATCAAAGTTCTCTCTTTGGTACTGGATTATATCATTATTATCATTATCATTGAATATGAATACATTTTCAGGCATGCACCCTTCCTGATTTAAAAACTTGTCATATTTTCAAAAGTAGTTTCCCCAATATAATAGATCTACTACCAGGACTCAAAGTAAGTTCTAAAGAAGGTCCAGGATCTGGGCAAAAGCTTGTTTGCCCAAAGGAGGAACAAAATAAGAACTTGATTGAAAGGTGAGGATTAGACTGCTCTTGCAATTATAAAGCCATTGATAATCTCAGATTGGGATAGTAGTCTTAAAATGGGGATTAGGAACTTATGAAGAGACACCTAGATGAGGTGAGAATAGGTGTGTTGATAAACAGCTGGCCAAAGAACTTCAATAGATGGGATTACTCATTGAATGAGTCATAGAGGGGGAGGGGCACAGGGGGGGGGGGGGGGGCTGTATCTGTATTATTAACCTTACATATAACACATAAAATTGAGCTAAGGTAAAAGAAAATCAAACAGCAAATGGAACAGTTTGGGGATGCATTTCTGTGATTTGTTATGTGATTAATTGGTTTAATATAAAGAGATTATTCATTAAGTCATACACAGAGGGGAAGGGGTGCATCATTTATTTTTTACACCTTTATAAATACAACTAAAGGTAACAGACAAAAAATTAGGCACATGAAACCTTTTGATAGATTTTGTAGACCAAATCACTAAACAGTTATACTTCCAAAATTGATAAGTACACTTCTGTTAAAATCTACTAAAAAAAAGGTGAAAATCAAGTTTTAGTGTAATAACTACTCATCATAAATTGAAAGTCATTTAATGCTGTCAAAGTGACACATTTATGAAGAGAGTACATAATTTAAAAGCGAGTCAAAAGTTCCTCATTTTCATCCTCATAAATTTGGAGAGATACAAATTAGAAAGAATGCTAATGAAAAGGGTAAAACAGATACACCCCAATAAATTCTTGTTTGTCATACTCTTTTTCACACAGCTTCTATTGGGGAAGGGCAGATCATCATAATAACTTGTTGATATGATTTGGTATATAATGGTAAGATTTGGTATAACATAAATTTTCCAGACTCGGGGCCAGACTTAGCCCAGGTTTTCAACAGGTTGCAGAAAACATATGTAGCGGTATTACAATACCCTAAATTTTTGTTTTCTTTTTTCTACAGTCTGGTGGGAGTATTTTGACAAATCAACATGATATCCCATTTCAACCCTAACTATCCTAAACAACCGCTAATAATACAAAAAATCCTCAATTTGGCAAAGAGAAGAGAAAAAGGTTGATTTAATATGTCCTTTGTTTACAGGGCAGAGAAAAATAAGTGCAATGCCATTAAAAGTCAATGTTAATCAGTCAGCCTGAACAGTGTGGTTTTTCAAACAAGTATTTGTTACAAAATTGGTTTGGATTTGGGGGGCGTTTTTTCACATAAATACTGGCAAGGGATTCTGTCTATTGTTCCCCACAATGCTAATGGGACTTTGGGACTTATGGTATATCCGGCCAAGCCTACACACATTGTTCTGGTTCAAAATCAGGTTAAATCGTCGCTGTTTTCACAAAGTGACGGTAGTGAAAAAAAATTGCATTCACTTTGCGTTGCGATTTTCCTCACTACCGTCACTTTGTGAAAACAAGGACGAAATGTAGGAGGAAAACAATTTCACAAATGTGTGTGATGGACCAACTATTTCAAATAATTATTCTTTCTTTGTCATTGAGTGCCACATCTGGGTTATATAGGTCATACAAGATTATTTGGGATGAATAAGAAAAGAATGCCAATCAGGTAACTTTTGTACATGTAATTCCTATCCCACTCATTTCACTTTACAATAACCAAGTGATGACAATAATTATAATACAAAGTTTATAAAAACAAATAAAATTTACCCCAACTAATTTAATATACACCTTATTGAAAGGGGTATTTGGCAATGTAAATAATGTTCAAAATAAATGTCCATGGGCACCATAGCTGTACAGTTATGCTATTTTTTTATAGTTTTGTTTTACTCTTAATGATAATAATGATAAATATAACAATACAAAAGTTAACAAATCCCCCCAAATAAGCCCAACTTATTTAATATTACAATAGTATAATATAGCATTGGTATATATTAGCAATGGAGAATATGTTTTACTTATTCTTAAGTTTTCTTTGACAATATTTATAAAGCTAACGATTGGTGTTTTATTAATAATTCTAATTAAATTGCTCTACCTTACAAACAAGCAGCATGCAAGTTCAATTCTTTTAATATGATAAAAAACAAAAAACAGTATAACAATCATTCCCAGTACAATATCAGAAAATCTTATACTTCATTCACAATCACAAATAGAATGAAAATAAACCCAAAGAGAATATTAAAAGGGAATCAGAAAAAGTATTTTCTGAACCGGCTCTGACTGCAATTTCTGAGTTGGTACACGTTCAATGACCAATTAATTCATTCACTATAATACCAAACCACTTGTTTTCCGAGCTAAACTGAATTATGGATTCAACTCATAAAAAGGTCAACAATTTCACTAATAACACAATACATCTGCTATCGTCTGTTTGATATAAGAGACCCAACAGGAAATGGCAAATTTGACCAAATGTCATAAAAAGAGGTTTCAAGTACTAGTATTACTGAATCTAACTTTTGGAGGGGATTAATTAGAGCAGTATTGTGATCTGCAATACAAGCATCTCAATCTGACAAACAGTCGGAGTGGCTGCTTGCAGCTGCTAGCTAGTCTTAATACCACAGCTCCTTTGTCTGGTGATATATGTTATGAGGCAAGTATATTGGGGGATTTTCTGTCCTTACATATATTACCAAGAGTGCAGATGACTAAATGTTATCATCATAAGCATTATTTTCCATGTTATTTGATCTGATCCAAGCTTTTGTAAGAAGGACATCTTGGGAGAATCATTGGGTAAATAAGCCTTCTAAAAACTTTGATGTCTATAACATATAGGACAAAATACATTGGATGTGCCCAATTACATGTCTGTTGATACTTTAGGGAGCCCTGTGTTTTTTGTTGTTGAATGAGCTGAAATAAATGTTTATAGGTCTAGAGTTAGGACCATAAATATCTAAACCTACAGTACAGCAGGAAACTAAAGAGAGAAAGCTTAAATGTCTTTCACCATATCCTCAAAATATAATCATATACAACGGTAAAATTTGACATTTTCCGAAACAATATCATATATTGAAGAAGAAAAAAACTAGGGTCAAAATAACCTGTGACATTTGCCCCATTTTAGTTTCATTAACTAGAACTTTGAACAGTCACTAATCTCACTAGTCTCTTTCAGTATGGTTAAAGACTTAAAGTAAAATGCAATCTAGAATAGATTTTGCATCTATGTTTTAACGATACTTTGTGACACCATGCTCAGCATAAGAGGTATCCAAATATATATTCACTCTTAAATATTTTATCTTGCTATTGAGGATAAGTTGGGAGTAATATCTGTGCCTGACATTCAAGAATAGATAAATAGAGCACTCTTTTTTTAATTGCCTCAAATTTTTCTTGGAATAATGCCCAAGAATCAATTAAAAAGGGGGAAGGTAACACAATTGACTTTATTGCCCTTGTGCTTAATTAATGCTTGCAGACTTTGGCCAACAGCACAATGCCTCAGGATTAATCTATCTGCAATAAAATAATGATAGTTTAAAGCATAATTAGAATTAAATTCTAGGTCAGAAAACAGCAACCAAAAAGAAAAATGCACAGAAGTTATTTATAGCATATAAGGCAACCATGTAGAGCAATAAGATTGAAAATTAAATTAAGTAAAAATAGGATAACAATGAAGAACGGAATATTGACGTTCATGAAAATTAGATTTGATTGCCATTTGTTGATGTTTATTGATGCTCTTATTTTACATGACTGCTACAGAAGGAAGCACATGCTTCCAGATGATATAGAAATATTGTACCTTGGGCTTTGGGTTTTATCCAAAGGACTCTTTTTTTTTTACAGTACTTGAGGGAAAATGCCTTAACAAAGGGCACTAGAGCATCTACTTGGTTTTGGACCCAAAACTACTTGGATAAAGTAAGTCTAATGTTTTTAATGAAAAAGAAAGAACAATTTGAGTCAAGGAATTTCTTTCTCTAAGTTTGAATTTCTTAAAGTTTTGAAGTTTGATCTTGTCAGCTTTTCTCAATGATCTGTTGTAGATGAAAAGTTAATATAATCATCAATTAGCGCAGATCTCCAAAGATTTCTCTAAGAAAAAAAGTGTTTTGTGAAGTCATCAATCAGATCTCGACTAATCCTACTAATTGCCATGGTGATAGAGTGACTAATTTTAAATTCTGAAACACTCGACCGCAATGTGCAATTCTGCAGACAACTTCCTAAGCAAATCTTTAACTATGAAAAGAAACATCACTCCTCAAATTTTCCCGTCAGAAATCTTTATCTATTGCACAACTATTTCCTCCACAGGAACCACTAATGGAAGAGTTACGACTTTGCTATAATGATAGAAAATGCTTTTTTGACAGATGTCATCTCGTTTTTACCCTGCGATCAGACTATCAGAATTCATGGTATACCCAGTAGCTTCATGAAAATTGTATACCTATACCAGAATCGTATTTCTATATCATAAGTAGTTACCTTCTTTTCTAGTCAGAACATCATATGAAGAAATGTTGTACGACGAAACACATGTTGGAGCATCATTTCAAACAAAAACTTGATAAAGAATCAGGGTCCTGCTCTTGTATGGAGATCGTATCATACACAAATCTTATAAATGGGCAGGGCTTATCATGAGCGTGCACTGATGATCGGCAAGCTTTCATGTCAGCTGACCTCTTCAAACCTTATATTACACTTTATACAACGTTTTTTCTAGTCTGAATGCTCCTTTTGCTGTATGAAGATTCTTTATACAAAGTTCCTTTAAAGCAGTTTCGTATAATTTCTTATAGTCTGAATTGCTCTCAGTCTCTTTTGCTTGGTTGATTTCATCATATGTCCAGGAAACGTTGATCATGTGATGCAATTTTCTGCAAGGTCATATTCTGACTTATCATGATTACAAATCCATCATAATTCAAGAGATGAAAACTGAGTGAATCAAAGATTTGGCGCATAAGATTGATTATCCCATGTTTTTTAAAAGATTTCAATGTTCTGGTCTAGTATAACAAAACCAAGAGATGTAATGACAAAATAAATATATATATATGTTTACTATCTTTACGCTATATCATTGGGGAATGAATCATTATTGAATGATTTTAAATAAGGGTATTGAACAAACAAAAAAGTTGGTATACTTCAAAATCAATATAAATTCTTCTCTCACGCTTTTAACTGGCAGAACCTGCCCTTTAAAAGGAATGATACATATATAAATTACGGTAAAAACATATTTCTTTCCTCTAAGAAATAGGTAAATGGATTTATTCTAGTTTGTTCCTATAAAACATACCAAATCGAAAACTGAAATCAAATGCATAATTGCAATACTGAAAAGTTGTGGAAAACAAATGATTATAAGTCACATGTGAGTTACATGGAAGGGGGTTAATGAACTATCACTATTGCACAGGCTTTATGAAATAGCGGCTCAAGTAATCTAGGTGCCAGAAAACATGTATTGTCAAACAAAACACAATGCTGAATACAAGAATGTACACATAGATTGAACTAATTTTCTGGCACACTTAGAAAATATTGGCAAGCATTGTAGCAAATGCTTGGATAATTTTGAATGATCAAAGCAAAGTTGCATTCATCTTTTTGTCATGTCATGAAGAAGCAATCTAGGAGAGGCTAAGGTTCCATGACACATGATGTGGTGGCACTATTACTCTGTGATGAACTCCCTACACAAACCAAATTCATTACCTCAACCCCTCTCAGGCAAAACTTAAAGTCTACCGATTACCAAAAACTGATTAGCTCTGTATGTTTAGGGTTCTATATTGCTACATTTATTATAATCAAAATATGAGCTTCTAATATTGATGTTGCAAGTTTAGACATAATTTCTATTTACATACAGTGACTTGTGAGAATATGGCTCGCACATGCAGAACCCATGTCTGACTTGAGTTCTATGGCCCAAATTCACAAAGGAAGGTTTGTCGACAAACCTAGGTTTATGTGCGTCATATGACACTATTCAAACCTCCTTTGTGAATTCGGACCTATGTGTCCGACTTGGGTTCCATGCTACGTTATCCTTTTTTTCCTTCATATTCCTTAAACACTAGCCAATATATTGCCAGGTAAAGTCTTTTCTAGGTTCATTTCATATATTCTAACTCTACTGAAGACAATAGGGTGGATTCACAATTAAACAGCGTCCCCACCAGCAATCTGCAACAGGCCAATTTTTTAAACTCACAGGTCGACATTTTTCAACCAGAGCCACTCAGCAAAATGCTAGCCACAGATCAAAATGACCAAAGTGGTCCTAACTGTGTAAATTTATTCAACGGGATTGATTGATTGTTCTGATGTCAGCCCACATTTCATATTGAATTTAGAAAAGTGGAAACCCGCTCATCAATTGATTCTGAATGAAAGTTTGCGCCTGATATTTTATAAAAATCAATACATAAGGTCATTTTGGACCAAAATGACCATATAGTTGTTAATGTGGTTAATTTTACCACTTTTTCTAGCATCAGGGCACATTTTTACATCAGATAGGCCCATCAATCTGCTTTACAATAATAATGATTGGAAAATAACCCCCTGACCAAAAGTGACCGTAATGGTCGGTTTTAGCCCCAAGGTGGCTGAGGTGACCAAAGTGTGAGTATGGTCAATGAGACTGATATTTTTGGAATCAGCACAAAATGTTATCCTGGATAAAATGTTCACACCTTCCCCACCAAAAATTCAGATTGGATCCCCTTATCTCCTCAACTTTTCCCCATCATACAGTACAACAATGCAGAGCTGATATTTTTGTCAACTTTTCCCATAATGCATCACATGGAATTGACTAATCACTGGTGTCACTAGATGGCGGGGAGGATTGTGAATCCACCGTATATTACCTTTTTTAGGTGATTGTCACATTTAAATCCTAACCATGATCCTATCCTAAAACTTAATTGCATCCATAACTCTAATCTTACATCTATGAAAAAATAAATCCTAGACCAAATGTAGCCAAAGCAAGTGTTGGAACATCATATGAAGCGGCAAGATAAGATTGCGTCGAGTGATTAACGGTTGCATTCCCAATTCAAGTTTTATGTCCGCTAATTGGGAAGCCATAGACTCACGTAAAAAAACAATAAACAAATTGACTTGACATTCAAGATAGACGCTGACCTTTTGAGCGATGGTACATGTATTCCTGGACACGAAGCCAGCGAGTACTTTCATGTATCTGCACACAGGTTGATTTATCAGCCAAGACTCCTGGCTAAATCAGAGCTTTCACCAATTCAATTAAAAGCCCTCTTACAGTGGGTAGTGATATATCTGCACTTGACAGGTATATTGAGGCCAAGTCTGCATTCACATAGCACATTTAATCCTTTTTTTTGGGGGGGGGGGGATGATTTAAGGCTCAAGGGGCATGTTCATATTATTCATGTCTTGCAGAACTATAGTGCCCAAGGGCTTACTATATTTTTCATTTTGATAACTATCCCTGAATTCAACAAGAATGTTTTCCCCTTTTACACCAAAAAACATTTCCTTAAATCGTATACTTTCCAAAAAGGTACAAGTTTTCAGGGGGAGTTGCACACTTCTCTGAACATGGGCAATGCAACTGAGCCCCCACCCCCTCTCATAATATGTCATGATAAAATTATATCACTGAAAAAATATACTGGGGCATAATTTTGGTTTGAAACAGAAAAACCTAATTGGTTGAAGCATCATGTCTGAATAATCATACATGATGTACTCTCCAGTCTTCAACTATTTCATGGTTTAACTTTTCACCTCTGTTTTTGTCCACATATGATCCTTGACAACTTACCTGTAATTACTATGTTACATTTATAGCTATTGGACTTTGCTCAATGCAATATAATTACATTTAGTGTCCACTGTACAAACTGACCTGATACCCTACTTCAAAAAGCCTATGCAGCAAGTCTTATTGGGGGGGGGGGGGGAGAATTACTGAGGAAACAACAAAACATTGACCCCTCCCCCCCACCAACAAAATAAAAATAAATAATAATAATAGCAAAAACTAAAAAATACTAAAAACTAGAATAGACAATTTGATGAGGAAATATGAAAAAAAGAACTTAAATATTTGAAAAGAAAATGATAAATTAGAGGATTATCGAGAAGGAAAAGAATAATTTATCTTGAGGATAAACATTGGAAATCAGGATATCATGAGGAAGGCAAACAAAAGAAAATGCACAAATTACTGAAGCGAGAAAAGTAAAGTGATCAAAATATCGTCTGATGATTGAGTGCCAGAAGAGCTTAACATAAGAGTTGCTGCCCTAATGTCTTTTCAAGAAAAATGTACAAGACAACCAAAGAGCAGGAGAAAATTTGATCAGATTTATTATGCTGCATATGGCGAAATAAAACAAACATATGGGGCACGTAGAGAAAATGAGAAGGAAACGAGCGAGCGGGTCTGATGAATTTCTCCTTGATGTATTACATTTAAGATGGAGAGTGTATTACATAATTCAAACAAATCCTCCTTCGAAGATACCATAAATAACTCTAACTCTAGCTACAATTGCAAGGTTAATCATTGAATACACTCCTTATTAAAAGAGGGACCGATTCTCAAATATTGACTTAGAGCGTGTGACAGAGAGCGAGGAAACAAAATCTGAAATTCGACCGCTAAAATGTCAAGTGTTGGTGCAGATGATCTGATCAGTGGGCCGGGTTTTTGTGTCAAGGTGATTAATTGAAGGGTTAATATTTGAGTTAGCATGGATGTTCGTGTAGTTTGAATTAATATAAAAAGGAAGGGACCTATAGAGGCCTTAGTTAGGGTATGGATTAAAGATCATTGTCTCTACTATATATTTGAAACCATCTATATTCGGCTCATATAGTTATAGACTTAGCCAAAGCGGTATTTATACTTCTTAATTTCATCTCACTTGGCTTGATATACATGAACTAACTAAAATACTGTATTTCAGGATAGAATTGGAGCAAGTAAATTCAAGGAAACAAATGATTTTAGTAATATGGAGAGGAAAACAAAAAAAAATCACATTTACTGTTCATATAAAAATGAATCAAGCCTCTAGTTTACATGAATCCATGATTTAAAAGTATCCAGCACGCCAGTCAGAGAAGCCAAGGAACTAGCCAAGAAACTAGACCAATGAAGACAATATATACAAAAGTATTTCTCTATTCTACACAATAGCCTTATACAGGAAATCATATAAAATAAAGGCTAACATTGTGATGTGTATATTATGTTAATAAATTTCTGTTTATAAGAGGCAAATGTTAATTTCCACTATGACAATAATTAAATTGCTATCAGTCTATCATCAAATGTTTGCTATTGTCATAGCAACAAGATGTGATGGAAATAAAGATAAGGAGAAATTGAGTGGAAAGGATGACAGAGAGAGAGAGAGAGAGAAAGAGAGAGAGAGATTCACAACAGAGAGACAGAGGGACATCAATATTACAAGCAGTTTCTGTGGTCTAAAAGTGAATGCTGCCCCCCTTTAGTTTCCAGCAAGGTAATCACAGACATACAGCAAAAAGAATGCAGAATGGTAATCATGATTTCATGGACAGAGAAGGCAGTATTCTCCATCAGCTGTTCAAGGTTTAATTATTCAGTTGAAAGTAAATATTGTAATCGGTCATTAGTCAAAATAGATAACCTATTTCAACTAAAAATATATCTAATTTTTTTAGAATTAAAGCATTAATACAAGACAAGATCAATGTTTTTGACCAATACTCTCATGCTACAAACAATAAATTCTTGTCGCTAAGAATCGATAGAAAATTATCACTTTGCTTTTCCTTGATTGCCTCTAATGAATGTACATCTTTAAATGAATCGATTACATTTATATGTCTATGTAAACAAAATATCAATTAAAGCAATTTCATGAAAAAGGAAACAATAGAACAAAAAGTATTTCATAAGGCCTATAAAAAAAAGACATTGTATTGCCCTTTGCCACCGACCCCAAAATATTTAATTTAAAAAAAGGTTAATGAATAAAAAATAATGTATTAGCATTCAAACCTGAGAAAATATCAGCCCAACAAGGGAGAAGTAAAAAAAAAACTGACCGACCCATGTTTTGGCAATTAAAGGGCAATACAACATCTTTTTTTTTGAGGCCTAATATTCAGCTTTGAAAGAATCACCTCCATCAGCATTGTGGAAAAGCATTTTTCAGTTGTGTTCAAAGGAAAAGTAGGTGGAAGATTGACTTACTTGCCAAGTGAAGACCTCTGTCTCTTGTTGTCATATATGGTCCTGTATCCTGCACCACCGTTAGGTAGAGAGTCATCAACAGGACCCTTGGCAGCTTTACGATGTCTATCACTGAACGTCGGGTACTGCACCGGTGGTTTAGGCTGGTTGAGCAGGCGCTCGTTGGGTGTTGGCGATGGCTGCTCGGCGGACGACACCGGTGCTTGTTCTGGTTGTGACGGTACGTCTTGTTGAACCTGTTGCTGAGTCAGCTGCTGCATTAGTGGTTCTTGTTGTTGCTGCTGCTGCTGGGGTTGTAGTTGTTGCTGTTGCTGTTGCTGAGGGGTGTGCGATACAGGTATGCTCTCGGTGTGGGTGATCTCCCGCACCTCAATCCTCTGCTGAGTAATGGTAGATGACGTCTGGCCGGGGCTGGTCATCACCGCCCGCTGCGGAGTGCCCTGGACCGTTCCATACGACAGCGGGGGTGAGACCTGCTGCACGGTGGAGTAAGACGAGGGTGCTGAGGCACGCGGGACTGTCCCGTAAGACACAGAGGAGGGTGGGCTCTGGACAACGCCATGCGAGACTTGAGGGGCAGAGCTGTTCATAACACCAAAACTAGGTGATGGAGGTCTGGCCATGACTGAACCATATGAGGGAGGAGGCTGTTGGAGTTGTTGGGTTGGAGGAGCCTGGTACTGTTGACTGCTAACTGGTGCCTGGACAGGTACACCTGGGGAAGATGGGTAAACAAATTAATAGACGGCAGAAAACAATATAAATCCTCCTCCTCAGGGTTCTAAGATACATCTTTCCTCTCTACATATATGTACTTCTCACAAAGATGGATTACAAATGTCAAATTGAAAAGTTCAAAATCATTGTTAATCATCGTTGATGACATCTTGCAATTCATTAAACCTAATCTAAATCCAACAGCAAACTGAACCCTTACCTCATAACGCAATAAAGCTCAGAAAAAATGTTGGGTTACCTATGAAATAAAGGTTTTCCATCTTCCAAGTGCTGTCTTACCTTGCCGTTTGGTATTTGTGACAGGGTACTGTCCCTTCCTCTCCACAATGACCCAGGCCTTGATAGGGACCACCTAAATAGGACCAGGCTGCACCCCATTGAGTATCAAAACAGTTCTAGGACTCATGCTTCATTGATAAGTGCTACATGGTCAATGTCCTACAATTCATAACTTCACCTCAGGACCAAACACTGTACCCAACCAGATTCCTTACCTTAAAACCAAGCCTTAACCCAACCAAAAATGCAATTGTAACCTGATCCATAACCATATAAATTTAACTTTAATCCAGAACGAATCCTTATGTAGAAAATGTTGGGTAACATTTAAAGACGTGTCGTGGTATAGTGGTTCATTCACATGACTCTTAATCCAAGGGCCAGCTAGGTTCAAATCCCACCCTGGCACTAACATCCTTTGGCAAGACATTAATCCACTTTTGCCACCCGCACCAGGTGTAAATACATGGGTACCTGATATGCCTGAGCGCTACATAATTAGCTGCCAGCTACGACAAGGGTAATCATGTTGGAGCGCCAGGAGCGGGATGACGTGACGGACAAGTGCACTGTACAAGAAGCCACCATTATTATTATTATTAAAAATATAGGGATTCCGTATAAGTTATATCTTCTTCTTCTTCTTCTTCAGGATAATCTCCCTCCTTCACTGCTGCAGATTTTTGCAGATGTTTCTTACCTTGCTGTGTGGTGTCTTGTACAGGGTATTGGACCTGCCTGTCAACCATGACCTGAGCCCCGATAGGGACCACTTGAATAGGACCAAGCTCTACGGGGTGGAGCCGCACCACTGTGATAGGAGGCTCCGGAGCCATGGGGCGGGCTGGCTGCTC
Source organism: Strongylocentrotus droebachiensis (assembly GCA_035222895.1). Taxonomy (NCBI): domain Eukaryota; kingdom Metazoa; phylum Echinodermata; class Echinoidea; order Camarodonta; family Strongylocentrotidae; genus Strongylocentrotus; species Strongylocentrotus droebachiensis. The sequence continues at coordinate 23,022 of JAVYIG010003216.1, forward strand.
CTGGTACTGTATCACCCTGGGCTGGGGTGGGGTACTGGCTACCTGGGGTAGGGGTGCCTGGGAGGGTGGGGGAGCAGCATTGACTTCCCGCACATAGCGAGGGGTGAATCTTGCTTCAACAACCCTGGAAGATAATGGGAATGAAATGTCGATGAAGAAATAAGGACATGACTGAACATCAGGGTCTACATACATTTTCATCTTTTTTTAAATAATAAAGAACTTTAAATTCAATCTCATTAAATTGAAAGGATGTCGCTACAGTAATTTACCGTCATTTCGAAACATATTACATATAAATATTAGAATTGACATCGAAGGCATAGAAGTTAAACAGATAAATAAATATCAGTATCATTTTCAAATTTGCTGTGGTATCAATGAGTAAAACAGAGTCAACTGAATGTCACAACATTCATAAGCTCATAATATTCTTGCCACAGTTGACAATTTTTGACAATGCTGAAGATTTTTCTATGGATCAAAAGCTCATCCCACTTCAGATATGATCATCAGTGAAAACATGAAATATATCTTCTAATCACTTTAAAATCTATACAGATCAAGAAAATTAGAAATCTTATCAACAGCCACATAGCATGTTATTTTCAAAATAGTATGACATGGCGATGTTAGGCAAATCATGCGAAAGCAAAATTCACATTTAATCACACACACACAAAGAAATCTTTAGACAGAAATGACTTGTAGATGTACACAACTGCAGTTCCGTGGAAACAAAGTTAACAAACAAACAAAATAAATTGTGTTAAAACATATCCTAATAGTTATTGAGTTTTCTCTGTCTATCACATTCTATGGCACAAATTTTCTTTACACCTTTCTGTTCTTAGGAAAGATTTTGTTAGCTCAAACAATGCAATTTTTGGACATAATTCTACAACCCCAGACAGGACTATGAAAGAATCAGTGTTTGTTGTTGGGTGAGAAAAAAACTATTTAACATTATGAAGTACTCCTGATTGCAATTTAAAATGATTATATGGAAAATAAATCAAATTTTTGAGCCTTAACCATCTTTGAAAACTCTATGTGATGCCAGACCAGTTGAATTATAGATTAATTGTGGTCTCTGGAAGGAAAATGATGGCATTAATACCTGCATAACCTAGCTAGCAAAAGTCCGCTTTGTAATAGTATTATAAATTGGAAATCTAGAATGTTTAATATTGTATGTATCTTCAGTAATGATCTAGGATTAGTAGATTGTAAACTACAATAACAAATCACAAACATATTGGCAAAAATGCTTAGTAACACAAAAAGCTAAAAATCACAATAGAACATACATTTAAACATTGAGAGGTGCCTACAATAAAAATAGATAAATAAAATTAAAAAATTGCTGCAGACAGAAAATCAATTAGCAATCCATTCTTGATTTAAAGTATTAACACTATACATGTATTGAAAGAAATTAAAGGATTCAGAATCTTAAAAAAAAAGGATAAGTAAAATAAAGATGAAAACAATATTTTGTTTATGATAACAACTATGATATTGTAGTTGATGGGTGGAATAAAAAATGATTTACAATCTTTACCATTGTAAGTAAAGAACCAAATTCTGAAGATTCTGGAAGAGTTTGGAGTGTGCATCAACACTAAAATAAGCTTTTCTTCTTAGATTCTCAAAGATTGTTTGTCAATTTCAAACAACAGCATTATTTTTACACACTGCATATAAACATGCAAAACGAACATTGATATTTTTTCTGGGGGAGGGTTACAGTATTTCAGTATCATATTTTCTATTTTATTTCAATAAATTAATTTGAGTTGATTTGATTGATTTTCCTTATTTAGTTAGTGAAAACTGCAAATTGAAGAGAAAGGGTTAGCAGAGCTTTCACTGCAAAGCACAAAGGAGTGTGTGTGTGGGGGGGGGGGGAGGAGGGGGGAGATAGATTGAAAGAGGGTGGGACATGGTCAATACTAACACAGCTTATCAAAAGGGTTCAAGGGGGCTGTGGGGTGAAGAGGGGGGTGGGGGAGGTTCTGAGCAAGGAAGGGGGAGGTGGGTAGGGGTCACACTCAAAATATGACTTTCTATGAGATGACCTACGGAGAGACTGTAGGCGGTTCCATCACATCTTCAACAAGACTTACAGGAGGTTCAAGACTGAGGATAAATCAAGACATTTAAAGGTAATACAAAGTTTTGGGAAATTTTGAAAATTGGGTGGATAGTGAATCTTTACAATTTTGATATATTTGGATGCCCCTGTGGATGTATTATATGCACTAAAAAAATTTGCCCCTAAAACATTTCTGTTTTCGAGAAAAATTGAATATAAAAATTTACCGGTGCTCCCGGTAAATTTTGATAAATTTCAAATAGCGCCTATTGTCGTACAATGGTAGCTGCGACCATGAAAATCTCAGAATATGTAGTTGTGATATATAATTTCCAAACGGGAATGGCTAATCGGTCGATTTTAGTCAAGAAACATTGTTTCATAGCTAAATTAATATCTTGAACTTGAGAGGGAGCTATACAACATAAAGAGTTTATTATTTATAATTTCATAACTTTAGACTCGATTTCAACCGCGACAACGATCAATGAATATTGTAGGAACGCATATGCTTCCAATATGTTAATTTGAACCAAATTCACGACCCCATACCGAAACTTTGTAATACCTTTAAGCAAATGCAGTTTCTTGATATGTTATAATCTGGTTACAATCTCTCTCTTTTTATACGGACAGGGCACTGCTGCATGTAAGTGTAACTTTCTTTCAAAGTGGCATAATGTCATCATGGTAGCTGACTTTTCCTGCCCTTATATCAACTTTCCCTTTTTTAATTTGTGAGCAAGTGTTTCCACAGTAAAAGAAGTAATAGAATGATGAAAATATTCATAAGAGAATAAAATTACAAACAAACCACCTTACTGCCTAATTAAGGGGCGACTGTTTGCCTGCATATGGGAATTCATTTTTTGGAAGGGGCCACTGTAGCCCCAGCCCTCATCCCCCTTTTGAACATGGGGTCTTGCCTTTCTAAGGTAAGTGATTTTAACACTGAGCCACAGTGACTAATCTCACTCAAAGCAACAGTAAACATGTGCAAAACAATTCTTTTGTGAAGCGAAAATCAATTCAACAGTGAAATATTGTATGATAATAAACAATGATACAATACATATATGAGTGAATACATTTTAACAGTAAGCGAGTGGCAGCAAATATACATATATTTTTTGTAAACTTTTGACTGGCTTGAAAGCAAAAATGTAAGCAATAAGAAATGTAATGAAATACTGCTTTGAGCATAGCTACAGCTATATTACAAGAGGTGTACGTTGTATATTGGTAAACGTAATACATTTTACATAAAAGCATAAATAGTATATAGCATAAATGGTGTGAAGCATAATGACTTATTTCAAGCATATGATAGAAAATCACACACTATTTATTTTCTGTTGACACAGCTATGAATGGCACAATATTTGACACTGCACTGCACAATAATACTCTAGACCTATATTTGGAGGAATGTTTAAAACATTTTCCATATTTCATTTATTTAAATAAATATTTCAATTCTGACGGAAACAAACATAAAAATAACCACAAGTTTGAACAGTTAGCATATAGGTGTTCCTAAAAGTTTAATGTTGATATGTAATTGCCAAACGTTCCCATACGGCCCCATATTAGACTGAAATTCATACCCGACAGTGGGTTTAAGATTGGTCTAAAGTTAATGTTAACAAAAGAAGTCAGTTCCGGGTCTAAATTTTTGTTTTTGTTCGATAAACGACCCCATATTAGACTGAAATTCATACCCAAGAGTGGGTTTAAGCTCGGTCCAAAGTTGATCACAACAAAAGAAGTCAGGTTCTGGTCTACATTTTTACTCTGGGCTGAAATAACTTACGCCCAGCTTCAGGTCTAATTGAAGGAGAAGAGAATGTGAGTATATGTTTCCAGGAATTATATGTTATATATGCAACAGGGAGAGTACTATAAGATTACAAGAGAGAAGTGGTTTTTGAAGAAAGGGTCATAACTCACTTCCTTGGTTTTCTAGCATCCACTTCTTCTGCAACATCTCTAGTAATAGGAGTGATCTCTATGGGTTGTTGTTGATGGGTGATCTCCCGTCTCCACTGGGTCGTTGTAACCGTCTGAGGTACACCGTTGCTTACCGTCTGGGTTTAGAAAAGAGAGGTTAACATTAAATTTAGCTGATTTTCTTTGCAATCTGTATGAAATAGAGGAGTATTAAGAAATATGTGATTCTAAAATGTGAAATAAACCATTTATTTCTATAATTAGTTTGAGGTACATACAGTCTAGGTTTGGAAAAGAGAGGTTTCAAATTTAATTTAGCTTCATTTTATATGCAATCCTTATGCAATAGAAGTAAAGAACTACGTGATTATAAAATGTTAAATTCACCAATTACTTCTTTAAATTAGTTTCGAGCATTAAAAAAAAAATCATTTTGTTAAGAACTGTAATTTCACCTTACTGTTTACCTATTTCATAAAGCTTGTTATCTTCAGCAAGTTACAATAACTGTTATAAGCTACTGAAATCACAGCATTTGGTTGGCTGACAGCTATTTGTCATAGAAATATAGCATTTGTTATTGATAACAAGTTTTATAAAACAAGGCCCAGATCTTGCTCAAGATCATTGTGAGGATGATCTAGAGGCTGATCAGATGGAACAAAAAAGCGAAGAAAGGCTGCTGATCTGAAAACATGGATGTTGGTCTGTTTGTTTGTTTTACCCGACTGCTTAGAAAGCATGTGTGCAAACCAGGGGACCGGCAGCTTTAAGTCCTCTCTGAGGGACTTGGTAACAGGGATTCAAATGCCTTACCATTGGGCACTATTGCATCGACTTGGATATAGACAGGACCTACTGGTTATGAGACCACTGCTCCACCACGCCTTCACCTGAGCTATAACACCTCTTGTAACTATGGGCAAACTTCAAAACTACAAGATGGAATGAAAATGCTATTACAGTCAAACCTGCTTTAGTGACCACCTGTCTACAAGACCATATTTTTTGTTTCCCTTGAAAACAATTTCTCATTGAATCATATACTAAAGGAACCTGTCTACAAAGACCACATTTGTTGCTTCCCTTGAAAAAGATTTCTCATTGAATCATTTACAAAAGAAACCTGTCTACAAAGACCACTTTTTGTGTTTCCCTTGGGTGGTCTCTATAGACAGGTTTGACTGTAATTAGGCAAACTCACATGCATAGGGCCGGTAGAAGACATGGTGTTGGTAACGACAGGTGGTGTCCAGGGCGTTATCTCGACCGGTGAGTTGGGACGATGAGGGGGAGAATGCAAGATGGGTTGACGGCCCATCCATGGCTCACTCTCCAGGTACTCCAGTTGCCTGAGTGGCTCCTGACATAGCAACACAAAACAGTCAAGTTGAATTTCATGAGCTTTTAGGATGATCATTAGTAGAGTCTTGAATTGTATAAACAGGGGGCTAGAGTCAACAAAACAGGGGAGTGAAGGTAGTTTGGTGCATATTCAAAACAATTGGTCTCTATATATCCTAATACTATTGCTATGAAATGGAGATGAGTACATCATTGATGTCATAATATTGATAAATCATTACTGACATTACTATTATCATCATCATTGTCAGCATCATCCCTGTTTAATTCATAAATTACTTCCCTACGACTGACCGTTATTGTTATAAACGATTTCCTTAACATGATTTTTTTTAGAATGTTCCCTGTTCAGATTATCATAACAATTCATCTTGAAATTGCAATGTTGTGGGGGTAAAAATAGCCCCTCCCCCCACATATAGTCCCTCTGTGTTACATAAGCTTTGCGTGCAGAAGCATGGTGATCACTATTCTATGCTTATCTCATTGCATACAACAATGGCTGCTTCATTGAAATGTTAACAACATTAATTTGTGAATAGGCCTTATTTCAAAAAAGGAAAACAAAAATATGGATAGAATCATAAATGGAGAAGAAACATGACATTATTTGGGGAATTGTCATTCAAGAATCAAACTATTTCCTCCATATACTTACATCTCCCAGAGGAGTTTGCCTCGAGGCTGGTGGTGTGTAGTACCTATGCTCTGGACTAGGAGCAGCCGCTGGGGTAGGGGTCCACTCCTGGGGCTGTCTGTTAGGCTCTGTCCTGTGTTCCACAGTGATCACCCTCTTCTGGGAGTACATGGGCTGGGGGGTCTCCCTGGCGGGCTCCTGAACGGGGGCAGGAGGGGGTGGAGGGGGTGGGGAGTACACCTCGGCGGTGGGCGTGCGTCGGGGTGCAGACTCGGGCACGGGCGGGATCTCAAAGCTGTCCTGGCGATGCATGGTCCGCTGAAGGGGGAGCGGCTGGTCTGGTCCTGTAGGGTGGAGGTAAAGGGATTAATTTTATGTGAAATACTGATGATGGTTTGGAAGTTATTACAAATCTCTTCCATTTACTCATGATTCTTTCCTACCCAAAACTAATATTGATATTTTTCCTTCCTATTGTGTCTTAATAGCAATGAATAATAGCTATGAACAATAGCGGCAAATGTCAAAATACAGGAAACTAATAGACTGACGTTGTTGCGATTGGATTCATTGTAAAGGAAAATTCTGATATTAAATGCCAATGACAATTATAGACCTATATACTTTAAACCGACCCTATTCTTGTGGCTGAAAGTTAAAATCTTATCATCTTACCTCACTTGTATCATGGCTATTTCTCTGTCATAATTAATAAAAAGTCACACATTCAGAAACCAACAAAAATTATGGAATTTTGTAATGTGTCTTGGCTATAAATACTGTAAAATGAACATGCATGATGCATATTACCATGATAAGTATATATATATGATGTACATTTTGTATAGTATATGAATTATTATATCATCTGTTTGGACACAGACGATATGATGTATGCACTAACAATACCGTTGTAATGACACTACAAAAGAACTTGCTGTGTAAAATATCTGTAGTTTAACTTCTGATAGGCCTACAGATTTATAAATAGGATTTTTTCCTTCTATTGATGACCCATACATTAACCTTTTACATGACCCCAAAATCAATCCACATACGATGGACACTTTTCCCCCATCCTTTCAAAACCTCCCAAAACATATGAAGCAAGACATAGCACGTGCAATACCAGTCATGGTAGTTAAGATATAAGAAACAGAATACAGGGGGCCGTTTCTCGAAACCGTCATAACTACAAGATCAACAACATCTCGCCACTGTCATGCAACTTGTCAGCTAAGTGTTTCACGAAGCCGTCTTTGCCAAGATGAGCGACAACTTCCGCAACAAGCGAGTTGTCACTGCTCCGAACCTGTCATATCTTTTTAATTGCTGTAAAGCGCCATCACAAGTCAGTTTGTTGGGTGGGTCGCGAAATGGACGATTAGTTTCACTATCATTTTGAGAAAAATATAGACGAGTTCGGTACGTAATTCTCTGGGATGCGAAATGCAAATGTACAAAAGTGAGAATACAAATTATACAGCAACTTTAAAAAGCTGAATATAAACATTAAATCACAAATCATTAAACTATAACATATAAATAAGAGAGGTAAGAATGTTACACACTGTTTTCCATAGTCGATCCATAGTCTTTTCTTAGGATACCGTCATACCTTTGGGGCCTATGTGCATTATTATTCCCTCTCTAATTACTTCTTCCAAATCATATTTTCAATATCAAATCAATTATATAACGAGTATTTATGAGCCTCTAGAATAAAAACTGGCTGAGAAAAGACATTTTGCCTAAAATTCCTTGTCACAATAAACAAAAAAGTACGTATTGATAAACTATCACATTACGGTATCCTTCAACTAACTTTTGATTCGACCGTCGAAAAAAAACACTCACCGGTTTTTCTTCAATTTAAGAATCTTTACAGAAATATGCAAATCGTTTGATGATGTAAATATGATAATGACACTATTTATTATTTATTTTAGGAGAATTTATATGTATATATTTAGTTTTGAACAATTTTAGCCCCAAAACTTGTTTTGGGTTATTCTTGATGAATCAAATGGATCCTGACAAAGACTATGTTCTTGAGCTGCTTGTATCGCGATATATCGATATCATGTCTGTCATGGCTTTGTGAAACAGTTTATCCGCTTCATGACATCTCCGTAGGTCGCCGACAAAGATATGACTGTCATGGAGTTGGTTTCGAGAAACGCCCCCAGCTCACTTCAAACAGGTTAAATAACTTAAAGAATAGAAACCTACATTTCCCAGGTGCACATATGTAGTAAATTCCAACATAGCTTTCTAGAAACATACTAGATATCTTGTATGTTTCATCTTTTACATATCTTATGCATGTTGTAGATTTCACAGCTTTTCTTTTCATCCTTAAAAATGTTGTAAATGACTGTCAATCATAGTCCTTTTCTTCCTGCATAACTTCCTGCTGATGTACATTTTTCATCTCTCGCTGCAGGAATTTTAATTAAAAATGTACATTACAAAAATTAATAACAACAACAACATCTCAAAAGTAATATAGGTCATTGTCCAAGCTACAGATGACCTGTCATGTTAGTTATTAAAATGAGTGGTCTGTACTAATGGTTTAGTATTATCATACTTGTTTTAGATAAAGTAATTGAGATTATAAAGATGCAACCATCATCACATGCCCACAAGATATAATAGCAATGTAGCAGACATGCTTTTATTTTTCATTACAATCAAGGCTGTCTCATATCATTAACAAACCCCTCCGCCAACCCCCACCACCCTGTTTTATTGTGAAAGGAAAGAAAAAACTAAAAACTAAACTAAGATTAGAAGATCCCTGAATTCATTATTGATCTGAATTTCCCTCACTATGTACATCACTAAATGGAATGAGTATAATTTTACCAGGATGATAGCCGGCATGCAGTCGGGGCGGCAAGGCCTTTCCTATCTCACCATGCGGTGGCGCTCCAGTATTGACGATGAAGGTCTTGGTCATGTTGGCGTAAGCCCGGGGACCGACAGGGAACTTGGGTGTCTTGGGACCGGAGATGCTCTCGCTGGATGAACTCAGGTCATACTCCTTTGGAGGTTCTTGAGACTTCAGTCCATCCTTCCGGTTCCAATATTCAGTCTCCTGGCAGATTAAGGAAGATGGGGCATAATAAAAGTTCATATTGCAGCCTTCAAGTTAGAAAATGTCACATACAAGGAGTCTTATTAAGGCATTGCACAATGTATGAATCTGACAGGAAGGACTTATACAGACAGAGAGAGGGAGTGAGTGAAAAATGATAGTAAAAGATAGGGGGGGGGGGGGGGGTTGGGGAGATAAATAAGGACTTAGAAAAAGGGAAAGGAAAAGAGATATATTTCAGGACAATGGCATCAAGGTAGCAAGGTAGAGAAAGAGAGAACGACAAGAAAAAAGGAAGAGAGAAAGAGAGAGAGAAAGAGAGAGCAAGACAGAAGACAGAAAGAGATACAAATATAGTAAGAGAGCAATGCAGATAGAGCACACTGACAAACCTTCCTTGGGAGTCCACCGGGGTTTTGTAGCCAGACCTCTGCTCCAGGGTCAATAAAGTTGCGCCTACGAGGGGGGCGGTAGTACTGCTGGACACCGGTATCAGAGTCGTACCCGGACTGAGAGTTGGTGCGACGGGGCGGACGAGTCTGGGCAGCCGGGGGCGACCTGTCCATAAAATCTATCCCAACAGAAAAACAGAGACAAAATTGAAAACACACATACACAAACAAAGACATAACATATATCAATTGCAACCAATCACTAAATGAAGTGATAACAAATTATTTCCAAAGACAACTTTATATTATATTCAAGATGATAACTGCTTCAAAGCTCAAAAACAGAATTTTCATGGGAGAGAGAGAGAGAGAGAGAGAGAGAGAGAAAGAGAAAGATAAAGAGAAAGAGAGAGAGAGAGAGAGAAAGAGAAAGAGAGAGAGTTTATCTATGAAGCAATTATTTAAAAAGTCATATCAAAAGAAAAAAGAGGAAGAGAAAAGAGAAAGAAGGAGAAACAGAGAGAAGGAGAAACAGAGAGAGAGAGAAAAGCGAGAGATAGAGAAAGAAAAAATTAATGAGGAAAAATAAAACTACTCACTTGGAGATCTGTCCGCCACCAACCCTTTTGGTATGTTGTCTACCTCTGTTGGTTCATCAATGTGCAGATCCACCTCATCAAAGTTTTTTCTGGGCGTGGACGTAGCCTGAGGTCTGTGATTGGTCAATGTTTGAGATGTGTAATGGTACCCGCCGTTGGTTTGGTGGGTTTGAAAGTGAGATGGGTTAATCCTGTCATCTGATTGGTTGTTGTTGTTGAGTTGATGATGAGAAAGGATGGCACTGTTGTCTAGTGAGGCATGCGTGTTATGGTTAGCGTCAATCGATGATGGTGATTTGTAAGGGGCGCTGAGTTTCTGGATTTCATTACTCCAGTGAGAGAGCATCTTGACAGCATCGTCAAGACTACTGAAGGCATCCTCTCCGCTGGAGTTGTTATTGTTAGTCTCAAGTTCATTAAGGCCAGAGTTGCTCACGCTACGGGTGAAGACTCGCTCCTGGGGAGGGGTGCTTCCATGCATGGAGGAAAGAGGGGGATGGGTGGTGTTAAAAGTCACACTTTGAGATGGGTTAGTGGACTCCACATGCAGGGTTTGTTTGTTTAATGTCCGCACTTTGCGCTCCGTTTGAGTCGGCTGCTGATCGGTTTGCTGCTGATAAGGTTGATATTCTGGCAATCGTTGTTCTGGAATATGATAATGACTCGGACTCCTTTCGCCATCAACCTTCTGTTGCATAGGACTGGTTGGAACGAAGCTCTGTGATGCAGGAGTCGATCCTGGCAATGTTTGCCCAGTCTCTTGCATAGAACTGTTGTTATAGCTATACCCGTAATTATTCCAGCGCTCTATCTCCTCTCTCCTGTTAGGAACATTATTGGAAACCATCTCACGTAAGTTATTGGTCTGGTGCTTTTGGGGCTCTTGTGGAGTCCTGCTACGAGTGTTACCCTTAGGGGGTAAGGCTGCCAAATTTTCAAACTGAGGTCTCACTGGGCGTTGAGGGATTGGCTGGACTACATTTGTCTTACTTTGATTTGTGACATGACCCCTCGGAGTGAGACTACTGGATATCACCTCATTCCGCAAGTCAAAGTGAACCTTACTGCCAGCCTTCTGGCTGCTATCTAACTTGCTTTCCCCAGCCCTGTCATTGGAATATCCCTTGGAACCCACACTTGTCTTTTGGTTAACGTTATTAGTGCCCCTTCTGAGCTCCCTGATCCGGTTCATGACCCAATCATAAGAGGGGAGAGTTGGAGGTACAGAGGAGGCCCTTGGTGGTTGTTCCACCTCAGGTGAAAGGACCCTTTGGAAGCTACCTGTGGGCAATCCGGACCCATGCTCTTCTCTTTGGTCATGGAAACTGACTTTTGGTCGCTCATTTTGGATAGGGATGGGGATGGGTCTTGAAAGACTTGGTATACTTGATGGAGAGAGAAGGAAGTCTGCTTTTCGGAATGCTGACTTCAGCAAGTGTTGTGAAGGGGTAAGTTCTGGTTGGCTGGACACTTCCCTTGAGCTTGTATCAGATGCATGGGAGAAGGACTCAATTTCCCTATCCCTAGACCCTACCTGGGAGGGGTGCATAGAGGATCCCTTTTGGGGGGTAGACTGGTATTGTTGTGAGTTCCAATCCCTAGACCCTACCTGGGAGGGGTGCATCGAGGAACCCTTTTGGGGGGTAGACTGGTATTGTTGTGAGTTCCAATCCCTAGACCCTACCTGGGAGGGGTGCATCGAGGAACCCTTTTGGGGGGTAGAATGGTATTGTTGCGAGTTCCAATCCCTAGACCCTACCTGGGAGGGGTGCATCGAAGACCCCTTTTGGGGGGTAGACTGGTATTGTTGTGAGTTCCAATCGCTAGACCCTACCTGGGAGGGGTGCATAGAAGAACCCTTTTGGGTGGTAGACTGGTATTGTTGTGAGTTGTTACTGGAAGACTGTTGTGTGTGGATGTACTGTTGTGATTGGTTACTATGAGGATGATACCCACTACCAGGATGATTACCACTACCAGGGTTACGTTGAGATTGGTGATGAGGATTATGATTGTTTCTATGGTGATGAGAATAGTAAGCAGTTGGTATGGATGAAGTGGAAGAGGAGGAAGAAGAGGAGTGTATGGAGGTATCATAGAGATGCTCTCCCATGGATGTTGAGACAGTAAGAGGTACAAAGGCAGATGTTGGAGAGCGCAAGTTTCCTGAGGATATGGTTGAAGACTGTCCATCGCAATGCTTCTGAAGGCTTGAGGAAGTCTTTGAACTATCGCCTGGCCTTGGAAGAAAGCTATCAACTTCTTCATAAGGATTGACCCGGATGTTGACTCTAGGTTGATGCTGCGATGACGGTGATTGGTCTATCGCTTTGCTACCAGAATCACCCTTCCACTGGGTAACAGGAATAGCAGGATAATGAAAGGACCCGTCTTTGTTTTGAACCGCTTCAATTTGGACCGTCTTCTTCCGACGCTCTGTGGTGTTTCTAATCGTGGTCTCTGAGCCATCTTGTCCTATGTACTTTGTCACATCAGAACTAGTTTCCTGCGGCCTCACGCCCGACAGACTTGATGCCAACGTCTGGTACGATGATGACTTGTACCCAGAATCAACTGAAGGCGTTAAAGAGTTGACATCGGAGACCTGTGATGTGACTTTCACCGGTACGCTACTACTGTACAACATATCCGATTTCATTGCGGAACTGGCATGTACGGGAGTTTCTGTAAATGGTACACTACCAACCCTTGAGGCAAGTTCTGTCCTCGACTGATAACGTCTCTCTTCTTGTGCGCAATTGCTATGGCTATGGTGGTAGTGAAGGTTTGGTAGATGTATGGATATATCGTAGGCAGACACACACCAAGAAAACACCAACAAACAGGAGTAAATATGGAGGAAGGCAGAGATTAAAAGGAAGAGGTTAGTGGATCATACCATGTTAAAAACACCATGTGAACAGACATGAAATAAATCTGTTAATGAATAATCATGCTACTTGAGACTGTCATTGTCAACATACTAATGAAGATCCCCTCATAGCAGAAATGAAATGATCATTGTGATCCTTTTGCATAAAGTTTGGAAAGATAGTATTCTATGTGATCATTTTCATTATTTGCATGTGTCTTTTGCTTCCAGAAATGTACAGTTCCTTTTCCCTTATTTACTCTTTTTCTCAAACTATTATTTGTATTATTCAATTCTATTTATTTTCCATTTTAAGACAATGTGAACACAAGGACAGAATAACAGCAATAAAGTCAAAATATATAAGGGTGAAATACTCTTAAAAACAGAGTGTTTGTGGACAGGTTTCAAGTTTTTACTAGATTATTTTTAATGTTTTTGAAGTATCGGTAAGAGGCAGAGACCCTAAGTCATCATTTATTTAAAAACATATATCATTGCCTTTTCTTCCAAAACAAATGAGGGTATCAATTGAGGGTAATAATTTCTTTAGAATGTCCAGGATATTCAGAATTTACCCTACTCCTAAAAGAAAATGTATACATAATGTGGACACTTTTGAGCAATATGTAATATATGTAATCAGTCCCAAGCAGCATTATCATTAGAAAATTGCTAACCGTCATGCTATGAATGTGTAATACCATAATATCATATTTTCATGCAATGAGTTATAAACAAACACACCCAATATGTAAATGTAAATACTCCATGATCTTAGTTGACAGGTCAAAGGATAGATTGTAAAAATGGTCACCATAGGGTGACAAAGCAATGGTATACATATATTGTTTACATCGTGGAAAGAACATATATAACAGCTTGGAACCAATTGAATGATTTATCTTTTTTTTTTAAATCAAGGAATGTAAGTTATAGAGCCAATACGGCAACAAATCTCTAAAACAGTAGGGATGATAATAATATTCAGGCCTTCTGAGTTGTAAAAGTATTGTTGAATTTCGGTGGCTGTTATCTCATTTCATTCTCATCAAATATTGTCAAAGGTGCAAACAAAAATGCAATGCAAACACAATCAACCCATTACATATGAAGAATGCATCCTGATGTTAATATTAATAAAACCACGAACATAAACCATGATGACTCTGAGAGAAAAAACCTGTGGCACACATAACAGACATCAGTAATTAAATCTTTTTCCTTCACCAGCAAAACCGGTTAAAACCCAAACAGGTTGAAAGCTATTGTGATCAGTATTGTGTTGTTCCATTTAAAGACAATGCAACACATGAAAATGTACCCCCTCATGTAAAGAAGACATAATCTAATAGCAATTACACCTCTAACATTGTCGTTAAGAGTACACGTTTGTAAATGTTGATTTTCATGGTATATCATTAAAGAATTGCAAGATTTCTTTTATAGGGTCACAGATTATTTAGTTTTAAAATCTAATCAATCAAAAATATATAGTTCTTATTGATCATCAAGATTTTAACTCCATATCAAGATGGGTTTTGCCTTCACTTACCCATCATTCCTCAGCTGTGCATTGGTAAGTATTGGAGGAACCGGATCATAAGGCGTAGATGGTGTAGAAGGGACCTTTGGTGCCTGATCAACGGCAGGTCTCTGGAACACGGGGTCACGAGCCCTGTCGTGGGTCAGATCGGAAAGCTGCCTGTTGAGCTGTCTCTCATGAGGTTCCCATTCATGGCTGGTCGTGGTGGTGATCGATCGCTGAACGTAAGACTGGGCCGGCTTGGCGCTGTTCATCTGCCCCAGCTCGCTGATGGATCGTTCCAAGTCAGTTGAGATAGAGAGAGGGGGTGGTGAAATGCCCCTTCTTACAGACACGCCACCATCCTTGGGTCCAGTCATCAGCAAGTGATCGTGTACAGGATACATTGAATTGTGCACTGGTGAGGTTTCAGTGGCAACCACTGGAGCCTGGTTTAGTGGAGTGATGTTGTAACCTTGGCGATCTTGAAGCTTCTGCTGTTGCTGGGCAAGCCAAGATGGAGGCTCATCCTTCCTGGTGAACATTGGTGGGGACACTGCAGGTGGCGCCGGCTGAAAATCGCCCTCAAAGCGGACGCGCAGCTTCGGTGATGCGTTGACAGGCATGGCTCTGATGGGTTCTGCCGGTGATGCATTGACGGGCATGGCCCTGATAGGTTCTGCCGGTGCTTCCCTTACAATGGGTCTCCCGTTCTCCCTCTCCCGCTTCTCACGAAGCCTGTCCTGCTGCCTCTTAAGCCAGCCAAGCCCACCATCCTCCTCCTCCCCAGTGGGGCTGACAGGGCTTACCTGGCTGGGGGATGGAGTGGAAGGCTGGTACTGCTGTTGTTGGGGTGCATTTGGGTCTTTCCTCAGGAGTTGGAACCTATCCTCTCTGGCTCTCAATGGGCGTGGCTCATAATTTTGCTGCACAGGCGATGTGGGGCCATTTTCTAATCTATTAAAATTTGGAGTCCTTTCTGTCACCCTACTGGCTGAGTTGGGTATGATAGGGGTCTCCACAGGCCCATTCATCTGTGCTATATAAGGTTGGGCAGGACTTGGATTACGAACCATCTGGTTATAGGTCACAGGTGTTGGTCCATTCTGAACATTTATATGTCCTGGATGCATGTTCACCTGACCTGGGTTTAGATTCACTTGTCCGTTCTGGACCACTTGTCCGTTCTGGACCACCTGTCCATTCTGGACCACTTGTCCGTTCTGGACCACTTGTCTGTTCTGGACCACTTGTCCGTTCTGGACTACTGGTCCATACTGGGTCACATGGCCATTCTGCATTGTCCCATGCTTTGATCCTTTGGGCGTGATGTCATAGGTCGGATTGTGTTGCTCAACAGATCTTGGCATATTGGTGCCTCCGTTCATCATCATTGGTGGTGCTGAGTGTTCCTGGTTCGTCACTACGACCGGTGTGATCCTCTCCTGGTGTGGACCACTCTGGTTGGTGTTAGGGTTCTGCTGAGAGTTCTGCTGAAGCTTCTGCTGCATGGCATCTGTGATCTCTGCATAGGGGTTCTCAGCCTCACTGGACTCCTTCCTAGATACTGGTTTCTTGGATGGTGAAGAATTCTCCTGACCAGCTGTCTCTTCCTTGATATCCTCCTGAAGTGTGGGTGGTGGCTTGGGCTTGGACTGGGAGACAGGAGCGTGGCGGAGATCCTCACTAACGCTCACAATACGTCTTGTGTGAACTGGCTCATGGTGGAGAACCTGAAGATGACAATTCAGAATGAAGAAAAATGTATCAATGTAATAATAATAGGCATTTGTATTGCGCCATCTATTGAGTATCAATTCCGAGGCACACAACAAAAATTAGATTAGAAATAAGAGTCTAAATATGCAAACTGGCATCAAAGGGCACCAGAAAGAAATGAATATGGTGAAATTTCGTTTTGTCCAAAATAATAACCATTCATATAGTGCTTATATCCATCGTGTTGTTATGCTCATAATATTCTCATGACATGCTGTAATGTTTGCTCCAAAGGCTGCATAAAAAACTCTCTCTATCTTAGCCTCAGCTAGAAATATACAAAGTGTACTTCATCATGTCGCTCCACTGACCGTGTTAATATTGGGTGATGGTGGTGCCTTCCACTGTGTGTTGTTATTGACCACGATGCCTCCGTCTGTGTCCTCCCCGGTGATGCCTTTGAGCAGTTCATCCAGAGCCATTCTCTCCCGGTAGTCCATGTTCCTCTTGCCTCCATCCCTGGAAGTGTTCACCTGAGGGGCTTTGTCTGGGGAAAGGACATACGGCAAGGGGGTGTTGGTGTCTCCATTGGTCAGCCTCGGGATGACCGGTGACTGCTCGGGTGATGGGGACTTCTTGACCTGAGCGTAAAGGCTGCCATCAGGAGCCGAGCTGTGAGGGATGTCCAGGATCATGTTGTTGTTGTTGTTCCCAGATGTTTCATTGAGGTCAGGGCCTCCATCTAAAGCAGAAAGAGAATAAAACCAACATGTGAATCCCTCCCAAGAAATCCCATAATGAAATATCATCAACGATGCGATTAGGTATGGCCTCTCTTAAAAAGAAAAATTATAGCCTTTGTTACAAATGCTAGTATGAAAGGTATCCCTAAAAGCTGTTACTCTTCGACACTTAATTGCATTTTCTACTAATATTTAAACCCAATGTCAGGTTTAGGCTTCTGTTCAAAATTAGGTTAACAAATGAATTTAAATTGAGGTCTAAGTTTTTCTTTTATGAAATGTGAATTTAGGCCCAGCTTCGGGTTTAACTTCATTAAGGAGAATATGGACCTTTAAATGTCCACATAAAAATGGACTTGCAGCCCCTCAAACTAATACTGTATCCTGAACTGTGACGTATATTGCACAACTACAAAAAAAAAAGACGGCCAGACCAAGGAAAGGGGTGTGGCTTATACCTTCTGGTCCTTCGATGATGTCATTGAAGTGTTCATAAGAATCCCATCTGATGAGGGGATCGTCGATGTGTTCAGATGGGAAGCTGGCCCCTGAGACGTAGTCACTCCCATGAAGGGCGTCGGGGGTGGAAGAGAAGATCAGCTCCACCTTGGTGAATTCTGGGAATCTAGCATCTATGGGATTAAAAAACAACGACAATCAAATGCTGACTTATTTTACTGGGGCTGAGAGTTTAGAGCTTATTTCATATAGCCTTTCAATACGAAATAAATCTGAGCTCCCTCTTTTTTTCAAAAAGCTGACTGCATAAAATTGGTGAATTGTGGGAATTTGACATTCATATGAGTAGAAAAAGATCCAATACTGAAGTTAACTGGAGTTGCAAATGAGTTATTTACCGGTACATATCATTTAGATGCAAATAATCGAAAATTTCTATTTGCTCCAAAGTTGATTGCATACAATTAATGATTTCAGGAAATCTAGCCTATGTGGGATAAAAAAACAAAACTAATGTTTTGATACTGGATCTGAGAATGAGATCTGTTTAGACATCTTTAAAATGCAAACAAGATATTTTCCCAAAGCTGACAGCCAAAAAATGTATAAGTGTGCATCATGATGATGCTCAGTGTGATGATGATAATGACTATGATGATGGTGATGATAATATTGATGAGGATGATGTTGATGACAGTGATATTTGAAATGAATACAATAATGATAACAGGGAAAATATTCATATTGTCAATGAATGGGATATATAAGATCCTATCATCATCATCATCACCACCATCATCATAAACCACATAAATCATCCCATACTTATAATGACGTTGTACAATATATATATATATATAAATATTTCTTATCTTACCTGTACAAGCATCATCTAGTTCCTGTTTTTGGAAGACCAATCTATACTCCATGACTGCCGTCGTATGGAACTGACATCTGAACACTGTGTCTCGGGTCGTTGATCTGAACTTCTTATGGTAACACTTCAACTGGAAATTGTAAGAGTGGGAGAGTCAGATATACATGATATTCAAAACAACAACAAAAACATCAACGACATTAACAATAACAGTTTCTTATATAGCGCTTTACCATCAACTGACCAAAGTGCTAACAGTTTTATTTTTATCTTGGTCACTGAATTCAATTACTATTCTACACATACAGTGCACATTCTCCACTCCCTGGAGAGCATTCCGGTCATTTTAACACAGTAATTTCCAAAGAGTGTGACTTCAGTATCGCCATGAATAAAAACCTTCCTAAGGCTGATAACCCAAATGAAACAATACAGTTTTGAAGAAGAATAACATATTATTTTTTAAATGGCAAGTAGAAGTTAAAAAGAAAAAGTCAAATTGGTTTGAGCATCCATATAATGCATTCATATACTCAACTAGTATAAACATATTTTATTACTTTATAAAACTACAACAGGAATCTACATACAACTAGAAGAAGAACCTTCCAAGGTCTCCTGTGAAGGAAGCATTTCTCCTGCAATGGTGGTGATTAACAGGCTTAATTCGTCAGAGATGTAGTACTAGGGCTAAGGTTGTGATTGGGTTTTAGGTTAGGTGTAGTGTGAGGGTTACATGGTGTTTGATCCAATTAGCTAGAAGTCAGGACTTTGGTAACGGAGATGAATTGATTGTGGGGGAATTTTTGTTGGAGCATGTGTATGCCGTACATGGCACCTCAAACTTACCAGAATGTCTCCTCGTAGAGGAATAGCACTGCGTGGTGTGATCACAAAGCGACTTGTTCCCTCAGGCACAGTGCTAGAATTGAAACACAGGACAGAAAAATTCCATTCATTCCATTCATCTTTCAAATGGTTCCTTCAGATACACATAACATCTCCCCAGAATAAATAAGTGGACAATGGATGTACTTTTTTTTACAAATTTAGGTCCATAAATCATCGGCAGCATTAACAGTGATATTCCAACTTTAGCAGTAAAAACTAAACAGGTCAACAAATTGCATTTGTACCCTTCTGCCAGCCATACAACTTATATCTAAGTTGATAATCTTATCAGCTGTTGTATCCATATAAGTGTGACCATCTTCATAAAATCATTAGTGGACTACTCACTAGACGCCAGATGTGTATACAGGGCTCATGCCTTGGTATATCCTCAGGAAAGGACGACAGCCTGATAGAAAGAACAAGAAAACAAGTTGAATTCATTACCCATCAAGAAGAATATCATTGCAGGTACATCATGCACACAGTCTAGTTCTGGTGAAATGGACCAGGATGTTGTCCTGTTCACTATCATTACTGCTCACGGTAAATCTTTTGTTAATAGCAGCCATTGAAAAATAGATAATTATATAAGTTTAGCATTACGTTCACAATAATGAATCTGTTAACTTGTTATTTCTAAGAAGTATCTGTTGAGAACCATGCAAGGCCCTGTTTTATGAAACTTGTTATCAATAACAAATGCTAAATATCTATGACAAATATGTCTTTCAGCCAATCAAATGCCACAATTTTAGTAGCTCACAACAGTTAGTGTAACTTGTTATTGATAACAAGTTTTATGAAACGGGCCCAAAATGGGCATTAAAAAAGGGAAAGGGATTTTGATCCCATCTTTTATATCTAGATCTCCTTTTACTCTCTTTAAACATCACCTAATTTTCAAACACATCTGCAACAAAAGAAGACCAACAACTTTGTCTGAAGTTATTAAGAGCCAGAATTGCAGAAATTCAATGCTGCATCAGTTGCGATTAGATGATTTCACGGCATGCACTTCTGCAAATCTGAACCACTCACAAAATTCTCCAAAGTCTCAGGTTTAACAGTAAACTTGGTTTGGTTTGAAAAGGTATTTATTAAAAACCACATGGCAGCTCAACAGTTGAATTGAGTGGAATTTACATCATAACAAATCCAAATAAATGCAAAACAAAGTAAATATGATACAGTTTGACATTAAGACTTTTACAAAATCAAAGTGAAATACCAAATTAGAAAGAAAGAAAAAAGAAGAAAAAAAAAGGAGATTTAAAAAAAATCAAGCATTACCTCCATTCGAATCATAGTTGGGCACACCGTGGATGACGGCGTGATGGAGAAAGAGGGGCGAGCTGTTGATCTGGATCGAGTTGGTAAGAAGTCCCGAGAAGTAATCGATGTAGCGCATCTGAGACGGGTGCATGCCACTCCAACCCTTGGCATCCAGGAACCGCTTCATAGCGTGACGGTCCATCGTTGAGTCATTCCTGTATGAGAGAAAGAGAGAGAGAGAGAGCAAAAGGGAGGGAGGGAGGGAGGGAGGGAGGGAGTGAGAGAGAGAGAGAGAGAGAAAGAGTGAGAAAGAGTGAGAGAAAGAAAGAGAGAGAGAGAGAGAGATAGAGAGAGGGAGAGAGAGAGAAAGAGTGAGAGAAAATTAATAATGATTTAAGTAAATATTGTATACAGAGTAAAGTATTAAGAATGTAATATTCATAGAGGAAGAAAGAGATCACAAATAGAAAGAGATTTATCGGGAGAGATGAAATGGCAAAATACAGAAGTAGGGATGAGAGAGATGAGATAGAAAAGGATAGAGGAGGCAAAAGAAAGAAAAACAGAAAGAACTTAAAAGGCAGTATTCAAGAGAAACTTACCCTAGAATGAAGGAGGAAAAGTGTCCAAATATGATATTGATTTTAAATTCAATATATGTGCTGCTGTTAAACTTGTATTTCTACAGTATATATATATATTTTATCTAAGAAAGCCCTTCAGATTTGTGTTATCCTTATGTAAACCTTATGGAATGCAACACATGCAACACTGAAACTTACCAATATTGTACCGGTAGTTAATAAACATTAAAAAACGAAGGTACAAGAAAAAAAGGAAAAAAAGATAGTACTTACGCTGATGTGATGCTCAAATAGTTCATAAAGGCTGATACCACTACACCTATGGGCCCTCGTCCACCCTGAAAATAAGAAGAATGATATATTTAGAGAACATGACCATGTATCTAGGTAAAATAAAATGACTGGTATGATCATTGTTATAATGAACATGAAGGGATTAAGCCAAAAGTACTTGAACAAAATGGTCCAAGACCTGCATGCACTCTACTGTATTACAACTAAACGATATACACAGAATAGGGTTGAAGAGAATGTAATGAAATTACTGCAACATGATCCTTTTTTTCTTTTTTGTTCAGGCTACATGTACTTCATATTTATTAAATCAATTACAAAAACACATAAACTCTTATGATTACATGGTTACAAAAAAATGTAACAAATTATATCCCTCATGTATAGTTGTTTGCATTGCGATCGTACAGAGCACGAAAAAGTTATAGATAAGTACTATCTACCTGAGATAGGTCTTTTTGTAAAGTAATTTTTTGCTGCTGCCCCACTTGCGCGACTTGCGCATTGAATAAGCATAGCAAAGTAGGTTACGCGAAATGTCAAAGTCAATGTCAATGTCAAATGTGCGTGCATCTACTGTATTACATGTACTTAATATGTACGCATGTTGTGCTTTGTAAAATCTAGCTGAAGCTAAACTGTCTGCAAAATCAGTTGTTTTAATTATGTAAAATTCACTTTAAATAGACCTTATTGCCGATGTGGGATATAAAACAAATATTAACCTCCTTTACTCGGGCAATGGATATAAACTATCATCGCCTCGGTGATCTCGGGGCTACCATCTTGCCTCGCCTTGCGGCTCGGAAAGATAGTAGCTCTGAGATCACCTCGGCGATGATAGTTTGCACCATTACCCTCGTAGTCGATTAATATTTGCTTACTATCTGTTGAGGGCAAGTAGGGCTTTACTTCTGTGTTGAGGTTAATGACGATTTAACAACAAGCTCTCTGCATACAACTCTCATAGTCATCCCCTCCATTGAGTGTGGAAAAGTGTCTTTTCAGTCATAGTTCACATGAAAAGCCAAAATTTGTCAGTCATAGGTCAATTGAAAAGCCAACAATTTGTCGCTCGATATTCTGTTCCCCTATTTCAGCTCTGTAGAGATGTTGTAAATGGGAAAAATTGACTCACCTTGCAATGAAGCACCACAACATTGTTGAGGTTACCCTTCATCCAAGTCTCCATCTGTTTGCAGATACTGCAAAGCCTCTCTAAAGGAGGAGCCAACACATTGGGCCAGCCCAAATCACGCACCTGTTGAGGTAACAAAAAGAGGAAGAATTAAGAGATTACACTTCACACTTGCTGTTTGATATAAACAGCCTTTTGAATGCTACTAATTGCCACCACCATTATCACTGTCTATATACCTTTAGAACACCATTATCTTCAATATCATTATCATAATCATCATCACCATCAGTATCATAATCATCATCATCACCATCATTATCATCACCACCACCATAATTATCATCATCATCATCACCAACACAATCATTATCATCATCAGTATCACCAACACAATCATTATCATCATCAGTATCACCAACACAATCATCATCATCACCAACACAATCATTATCATCATCATCAGTATCAGTATCACTATCCTCAATATCATCATCACCATCACCACCACCATCGTCATCACCTTGACACCACCACCACCACCACCACCACCACCACCACCACCACCACCACCACCACCACCACCACCACCACCACCACCACCACCACCACCACCACCACCACCACCACCACCACCACCACCACCACCACCACCACCACCACCACCACCACCACCACCACCACCACCACCACCACCACCACCACCACCACCACCACCACCACCACCACCACCACCACCCATCATCCTCACCTCTTGGTTTAGCTTGGATACATCATGTCTCCTCCTTGATAGATTAAAGACCACATAGCTGTTGTTATGTTTGCTCTTCAGCATACGGACTACATCACGCAGGTTGCTACGATACTGGTTCTCAAGCCCACCAGATGGGAAAGACACGGCTATGGGAAGAAAAAAAATCAGATGTGATATCAACTGATCAAATTTACTTGTAAAATTTTCATACTGAATTCAAACTACACACAGGCTTCTAAAAATAACACTAGAAGAATTAGAAGACACAATTATGATAAGACGTAAATAACTGGTTGGAATAGTTTAAGTAAGTAAATAAATGAATAATAATGTAGAAACTAACCTACTATATAACTTTATTAGAAGAAAGGAAATTAGTAAAAGAATAAATAACAAAATGAAATAAAATTGATAGACAGATAGAAAAATAGATATGGAAATCAAATGGATACATATAATAAGTAAATGAATAGATACAGTTAAAAACATTGAATTGAATGGGAAACATATCACCATCCATTTTAAATATAGATGTGGCCTTGTACTAATAACTTAATATAAGAGGGTATTTATGTACCATAATTCTCATGCTAAGGGTTGACCTGCACACAAATATATAAGGAAAAGGAAAATAGCAAAAGAAATGTAGTACAGGTTCCTACCAATTAATCTCTCAGTAATATAATCAACCTCTAGATCAAAGGAATATCTGACCAGTCCCTCTCCACTCCTAGAAAGCAAGACAAGAAATAATTTTTATTAATAATATCAAATGTCTACAGAAGATACACAAAGAATAAAAAATAATACAGTATTTACTAAATAGGTTTGATATGTAATACAATACCTGTCCTCAATTTTATAAAGTGGCCGAACAATATTTTACAGTGATAGTATTACAAAATGTCTGTCTCAAACTTTCAAATCTTACGGCAACTTCAGCCACACCCTTTGGCTATGCAATATGATTTGCCTTGAGATTTTATGCCCCTCTGCTCCTAAAACTGGAGATAAAAGTGTTTGAGGCCAGAAATAGCAACGTAAGAAGTGAAACATAACGCTGGTGCACAATATGAACCTATAATGAGATTCAAGCAGTATGCCACAAGTAGTTACAGAGGATTTTTTAATTAATTCACTGAACTCCATCCAATTAACTATAGACAACTTTGCAAAAAGGTTGTGTCAATTTGGTGTTTTAATCATTTGGTTCATTCTGAAATTTGACATGACATGCATGCATGTATCTTCCATAGAAAGAACCTTCACAATGTATATAAACCTGTTTCAATAATAAGATGAAACAAATAGCCACTTCTAGATGAAACTGATAGTAGAAAATCAATTTCCATATAATCTAATCTAAGTAAGATGTAAAACTACTATTCACAACTACATTCTGCGTAATTAAAACATATCATTTTTTCTATTAATACTCACTTCATATTATTTATAGACTTTGTCTGTATGGATTGGGGTTGTATTTGATGTTGAATCAGTGGTTGCGGGCTGTGCTGTTGTACTTGTTGCTGGCGTTGTTGCTGTTGTGGTGGTGGTGCATGTTGAACATGGGCTGTGGATTGTTGCATGATTGATGTTACAGGTTGCAGCTTGGGCGATTCATCTGGTTGCTGCATCTTGCGTGCTGTTGCCGGGGTGTGTGCCTGGCGGGGAGTGGATGGGGGTGTGGGCGTGGTGGGCGTCGACGGCGAGGAGGAGGGCTTCTTGCGCCGATTCTCAGACGGGGAGGATCCAAAAATGTACTTGCCTTCAGGAGAAACCTAATGCATCAATTTACATTCATAGAAATTAAACAGAAAACAAAAACAAGTCAAGTAGACATTCAGGTTATATTTGTATTGAATTTAATGGTAATGTTAATTTGTCAAACTTGTTTATTTGATAAAAACAAAAATATATGTACATCTGTGTGACATTCAGTTATACAATTATTCATTTCTTTCTTAAATAGGATATCCTGAGTACATTTATTTATATTTGTAATTGTATTTTCAAAGAGGTATAAAATATTAAAGATATTTACTGCAGATAATGAGAACCTGTTATCTTTAGAATAATGTATCATCTTTGAATAGACTCTCAAACAATGAAGTATACTTTTTTCTTTCCAATTCATTTGTTCTGAATTCATTATTCAAAATGTGAGAATTCCCAGGATAAATATTATTGGGTTTTTGAAATTTTACTCAAAGTTCACGTCATAAATGGAACCCTAGAATTATGATTTAAATCAGAAATCATGATGTAAATGGTTTATTCCATGCTGATACATGACAACGTTCAATGTCAATGTGATATTCACGTGCAATTCCATGACATGTATCTATAAATTCATGGGCTGGGTAGGTCACAGTCCTTAACACTGTTGCTGCATGAAGAAAAAATTCCTTTGGAATCAAATAATTTTAAGCTCTTAGATTATCTTAAACATGATTTATAATTTGTTTGCACTCCAATATAATGCTTATAAAATTAATCTCTCCTATTTGCTTTCAGTTTCTCTTTAATACTCTGCTTAAAATGGAGCTTATAATGAGGGCATCGCAGGAAAAATCTGGCTAACGTATCATGGAAATTCAGAGAGGAAAAGAAGGGATTAGCATCTTGTGAACAACTTCCCTTCCCGTGATTGGATTAAGATGTTTCTAACCCTATCGCCCCCGTGAGGCGAGACCTTGCCAGACAAATCGTGAATGATGTACAGGAAAGCTGAAGTTTACTGCAAACTCTGAGTTGATACTGTTCATTTGTTTCGAAAAATGCTAATCAACCGTTTGAAAATGTTATTCAAAACTACAGAGCAAGTCAAACCTTAAAAAAGTTGCTGAAAACAGAGGCATTTGTAATGGGGAAACTGATTGATGGCAACAGTTTTTTGGTGAAACCTGAGAACAGTAATAAACTTATGAGTCGGCAACATTGCCATGAGATCGTATGTGCTCGCTACTCACATTTCCCAGGTTGTTTTCTGAACTTTCAATTATTGCAACATTATTCTTAAAGGGATACATTTTTTCTCAACCCAGCGCCCAAGTCATATATACCCTGGCATGTAATCTCAATGAATACCAATATAATTTTTAATAAATGTCCTACAAAAAATAAATGTTGGACGAGGCAATATTTGTAGCTTGACTTCAGTAGACTGCGATCTGGATAAATTTATGAAATATTCATAACTTTCTTGTGATGTATCCGATTCCCCAAACCTTTCTTTGATCTGTTTCTCCAATTTGTTCTGCATTTAATAAAAACTACCACTTTGGGGCTTGACTTCCCCTCAATATATCTTTGTTTGATGAAATAGTACACCGAAACTAAACAGCAAAAATGGTTTCATGCCATTTACACACATGGAGTTAATTGTGAAGATGTTTTCATTCAATGACTGAAATAGAGAAGGAGAGACAGTTTCTGCAAACAACTGGTATAGAAGTCTATCAGATGGAACAGGGGGGCAAAGTATCACCCATCACGTACCCCTCTACCAAAGTCTCCTGATTAATGGTAGACAGATGACAGAGATGAGCTTATCTTCGCTACAGGCAGGAGGAACATAATTTAACTTAAGTCCACAATGGCTCTATTCCATGCACTTAGGGAGTACATTTTATCGTTTGGGAATATATTAGAACAATGTGTTTATCCCAACCCAACTCGTGGCTTTCTCACTTTCGATTTGGATGTTTTGTGACTACAGACAAAATATAGAGATGAAAAGTGGAACGGAAGTGCATGAAATAGATTTTAAAAAGATACATGTATACAGAGTAATAGGAGGAGAAAAAGAAATAGTAAAGAATGAGAAATTGAGGAGATTTAGAAATCGAAGCATCTATTTCATTGATTTTCATTAGTTGAGAGGTTAGAAGGCTAGAAGGACATTAACTCATATACTATTTCATTGAGTTTATTCCTTCTCAAGTCTGGCCCTCAGCAAACAATATCTTTTTCAACAAACAAAGTTGACTACTGGCATTGTTCCTTAAAGGTAAAGTTGAGTTCTGGTCATGCGATTGCATCGTGAAAGAAACGTTGTGGAATCAATCAAAAGAAGTTTTTCATGTAGCATTTAAGTATTGGTGTGTACTGCAAGGTTCTGGAATCATCAAAATGATAAGAAATTTTGCCGTCTTGGAAAGTAACAAGCACTGTACACAGAAAGAGCTATATGGGACTACACACACACATGTTGCATACAAATAGGAACTCATTTTTAAGCTGTTACTTGTCATATTTAGAATATGAAGGCATTTGAAGAACCATGCATTTCACTTTTCAGGGAACAATTTTTCTCTGATGTTCTTCCACACTTAACTATATGACTTATGATAACGCTCACAAATTATTTTGCACCTCTTCCCAGAACCCAACCTTCTCTTTAAGCAAATCTCTTCTCCATTTAAGCACATCTCTGTGCAGATCTCCTTATTGTACAATGCAGAGATACAAAAGTGGATATTAATGATCGTACCTTCTTCTTAAGATTTATGGATAACTAAAAGAGACATAACGAGTAAGGAGGACATGCCTACGTGCAAACTCTGCTTACACAAACGTCAATTGGTAACCACAATTTATGGCCAATTTGAGGCTGTAGGTGAAATAACCCAGTAGATAGTGTAAGTGCTTCAGGATTGAAAAAGAGAAGTGCTCTCCATCAGTTAATTGGGTAGAAATACTGTTGTTGGAAACCGTATCTAAGGATTCATCAGGACTTTACCACATTGTTTGAAGGGGGCAGGGGACATCACACAGCATGGAATGTATTGGAAGGGGAGGGAGAAAAGCCCAGGGGCATTGCGGGAGGGGGTGTCTACCCACTCAAAATTTCTTTCAGCATATTTTGATTTTTGTTTTGTTTACCCTTGTCTGCAGAAAAAGAAGTCTTTTTTAAAGAATTTTTGCTTGTTGGCAATTGTTTGCCTAAATATCTGCAAAGCTTGGTCAGACACCCCAAACAATTTGTTTTGGGGTCTAATGATGCCCTTATGGGTGCCAGAGAGAATCTTTTTATTTGGGGGGGGGGGGGGGGGGGGGTTGTTATCAATATTTCCTTTTTCTGTTAGGTTTTTTCAAGGAATAAGAGGGAAATTTATGAAGGCAAGGGCAGTAAAGATTAGACTGGTTGTGTAAATGTCTGACTCAGTTTGTCAGTGTCATAAATTAATAATGGTTGCTGGCTTCAGAGAGAAGCTTACTATCTTGGCTTTGATAGGTGAAACAAATTTTATGTCAATTATCACAAATTCTGGGATATTTAAAAGTGAGAGCAGATTTATATGCAACAGGTAACAAATCATTTTCTACTCAAGTAAATGGGCAAAGATGAAATTAATATATATTCATGGATAATAATGAAAATCATCATAATTCTTCCAAAATGATAAATATGATACAACCACCAGTTTTCCATCACAATACATTTCCATCACAGGCTTTACACACTGTGTGAACACAACACAATGTTATGTAAAGAGGTGTCATGGGAATGATTTCAATTAAAGAAAATTGGTTTGTGAATTGATTTATAGAGGGAAATGAGGATTTAAAAAAGGTAAAACCTTTGCAAACATTCTTCATTCTTCGAACAAGTTATATCAATTTATAAGACCAATGTGTTGTAAATCATGAGGATGATAACACTCATCTATTCACTGATTTCCAACGATAAACCCATTGAAAGAAATGAATAACAAATTTTAATTGGAATAAGCATCCATTTGTATTCTACAAATATAAAAAAAACGACATTACAAAAGGAAACAAATTAAAATTATGTTTCAGAAGACATATTTTACCCCTCTTAAACTTAACCACAAAATACATCTCAGATTTAAAATATATGTGGTTAAGATTTATGGGAAATGATTAAAAAAATTCTTTCATTTTCATTTCTTCAAGTATACTTCAAGAAACAACTTGTATTTTGTGCCAAATGGTTTGAGGGTTACAGACTGGTTGTCTGATATGAACAAGGGCTGAAATAAAGATTAGACAAATGGAATTAACCTGGCTTCCAGGCAAAGTCAGATTTCTCATTCTCAATGAAACCATGCTGAACTTGAGCTTGATGGAGTAGACTAACCATACCCATAGGAGTAAGTCTACAAACATCAATCTTCAGACTCAACTATATGCATTATCATTGAGAAGGATGAAAATTCCTTTGTCTGGGAGACAGGCTAAACTGGCATGATGAAAACAATGTAGAAAGCATGCCAAGTTCCAGTCTTAATATTAAAAAAACAGGGGTGGTATTATGAAAATCATTTATCTTTATTTCGGTCAACTTTCTTTGTTGTTCAAGCAGATGCATATAAACTAAGCAACCTAGATGGAATCCTCATCTTAAATTTAAGTAATGATAATTTGTTAAGTTATGTTAGTAATATTGATTTTTCTTGAAGTAATTATGATTTGTGTACATGACTGTACAGTGCTTTGAAACTTTTATGTCACGAGCGCAATATAAATTTTTCGTATTATTATTATTTATCCAATGACACACCATAAGTATTTATATTTTTTAAGAAATAAAATATCTATCCCTGAAATAAAGAAAGTAAAATGATTTTCAAAATACCACTCCTGGTTCTAATTTTCTCACAGCAATATGACATGGTTCAGTCCAGTAATCTAATGAAAGATGGGAATGAGCTTAAGATTAAGATTAAGATTAAGAAAATGGGGCATAATATGATGATGGATGGGGGAGGGGGTGCATGATGTACAAGACCTACCCTGGGGGATCTCGGAGATTTAGGAGACCCGTGTTTAAACTTCTCATTCGTCTGTAGAGATTTTAAAATAAAACATTTATACACCATGTGATCGTTCCCATATAGGAATACCATGAAAGGCATTACATTTATTATCATTTATAAGAAGAAAAAAAAAATCTGGATCGTAACATGGAAGAGAGAGGGGTGGGATGGAGTATGGACCTAGATGGAGAAAGAGAGAGGGAGGGAGGGAGAGAAAGAGCAAGAGTGAGATAGAGAGGAGGCAAAGATCAGAGAGAGAGAGGGGGAGAGAGAGAGATAGAGAGAAAGGGGAGGGGAGGGGGAGGAAAAGAGAAAGACAGAGAAAGAGAGAGATAAAAAGATAGTATTGAAGAAAGATCCTATGAAGGGGTGACCAAAGTTCGCGGACATTTTAGAACATATTACAAAATGTGATATTCGAACTACGATTTCTCATATTCTACACAAATTTATTGATTTCAATTATTACCAAAGGGACGGCGAAGTTTTTAACTACAGATTAGTTCAACTAGAAAATTTATCGTCGAAGGATTTCGGAGATATCGCGATCTAAAAATTCGATGTCCGATCGTTCGTGCGCGCTGCATCTAAAAAAGTCATAAAAACAACGAGACCTAACTTCACGCACGGGGGTTTACAGTTGATTTATCAAAAAGTG
Organism: Strongylocentrotus droebachiensis; assembly: GCA_035222895.1. NCBI lineage: Eukaryota > Metazoa > Echinodermata > Echinoidea > Camarodonta > Strongylocentrotidae > Strongylocentrotus > Strongylocentrotus droebachiensis. Next base: position 53,743 of record JAVYIG010003216.1, read on the forward strand.
TGATCCATCAAAAATAAGGTAATATCATAATTTGCAAGGCAAGATATCATACAATCAGTTAGTACCACTGTTTACTTACAATTTTGAGGAAATCTGCTCTCAAATTGAAGATTTTCAGACCCTTATCGGTAAGTTGATCATATTTCGGAACGGACGCAAAATATTGCAAAATTTGCCGATCTTTTGTCAATATTTTCACAATTTCGTACCCAATTCCAAAGAAAATTTCACTTCTGGGTAATTTTATGTTCCTCTTTCGATTGGTGATATCAGATTTTCGTAATCTTACTGATTTTTTGAGATAGCGAACTTAGGTCACGCGCGAACTTTGGTCACACCACCATACATTTAAACCTTTCTGAAGAAAAAAGTGCCTTCTTATAAAAAGAAATACAAAGATATTTTTTTCTTGCTTGGATAGCCCTCAACTTAATTTCAAAACGATAACATTTATAAAGACCTTTTGAAGCAAAAATTGTATGTGACAATAGTTTGTTGAAGTACTATCAGACGGAGTGCCCAAATTATTTGTATGCTTGACAACTTTGGTGATAAAAAGAACAAATAAGGCTGAGGGGAGCCTCAATGACATATCAATCAAGGTATACAATGGAGCTGCTACAAATATATCAAGAAAATACAAAAAATGCATAAATCATACCCAATGCCCATAGGAGAAAACAAAGAGAAATTTAAAAAGTCCTTTTATTTCAAACTCAAACTATAAATGTCTGGTACAAATCAAATGCTTTAGGTTCAATTCTCTATTATATGAATATTTTTTTATTTTCTTTTTCACATTCAATGAGGATAGAACCTGCTTGTTTGGCAATTTAACTAAGGAATAAGATCAATCATATAAACATAAATACTAATGCATATTACCCTTCTTTTACGATTAAATAAGAACCTCTAAAACTAAGGAAATAATCTGAACAAAGACAAATTAAATTCATGTACAATAACTCAATTTCATTGACAACCCGAACAATAGTTTGAAAATTCCCAAGATGGCATAAAGTTCTCAGGAGATCTCCTAACAACTGCCAATCTCAATAAATGGTCCATAACGGGACATCTGTTCTCTGATGGAGACAGATCTAACACAAAATGACCATGCGTAATAGTGTCTGTTGAGAGCCGGAAGGGCATTAATTCTGTGCTAAAGTATATGAGTTAATGCCCTTTTGGCTCCAAATAGATGATGACCATGCTACATATTGGGGGTCAATGAGGTACCACTACCACTACCAGCAGATGTTTGAGACGGGGGAGGTTGTATTTGTTTGAATAATAATAATATGAGACTAAATACAGAGATATACTTTTAAGGTCAGGTGGTGCAATGATATAATTACTTTTGAGAGGTATACAGTCATGTAAGGCCTATAAACTTAGAATGATCCTTCAATATACACAAAATCCAGCTGCTAATAGTAATAAGATTAAACATTTCATTCATTCATTTAATTTCATTTATTTTCATATTTCTCATGTTACATATACATTTCAAATAAAGTACAAATTGTTTTTTCATTAATACATAAAAAACAAACCTTACAACATGATAGGATCATAGAAGGGTATATGTTCTTTCTTTTATATACATTTTGTGAATGCTAGGGATACACGGTGAAAAGGGGGAAAATTAAAACAAAATCAGAAACACTTACCGTGGGAGACTGAGGTAGACATGTTGTCATAACCTGTAAAAATTAATAAGAGAAAGAAAGAAAATAAAGGTTGTTAATTAAGTACAAAACAAGAAACAACAAGTAAAATAATTAACTTTCTCAAATGAAAAGAATCATTGTAATAAAAATACATGTGATGTGTGATGGGTAATAACTAACCATGCATATCAACTGCTAGTGCTACTTCACGATAAATGTTAATTTTGATCTTAAATGCATTAATTAAGTTATCCTCTTTAATGAAAGAGTCAGATAGTCCAAACTTTTGCGTTCCTTCCCCCTGCAGTACAGTATACAAGGTTCCACCACAATTTCTCTGTCCTCACTGTCAGAATTTTTAGCAGTTCTGCCCAAAACACTCCCAAATGAAGCGGTTTTGTACATGAGACAATGTTATTTCGTATCCGGTTGGATACCAGCCATATCAAAAGTGCATGAAAAAGCCATGAATGATATGAATAACAAATCATTCTGCCGATAGCTATAAATGCTCTCCTATCCTTTAACATAAAGATAACTAGCTGTTATCCTTCTCTATAATTGAAATGTTCTTGAGCGTTCTGCTATAGAATGCTTTTTATCCTCCAGATGGGCCCACCAGGCTCGTAAAATATATTTCATAAAAAAAGGTAGACAAAATAAACTGGAAAGCTCATACAATTTGGGCAGTTCGATGGGCAACCAATCTCCATTCAGCACGACTTTGGAAACAGACCCTCTTTGCTTAAAGGCATCGTTTAACAATGTTAAATCTGAGATGCATGGCCTTACGTGTTATCAGTGTCTGTGATATCGTGTAATATTGAAGCCCTAAACAAAATTGCGCTTCAAAATCATCCTGAAAAAGCCTCAAAAAAGTAAAAATCTTTGAGTGATCGGTTTTACCATACTCATTTCCCCCAATAGACTGTAGTGTTATAAAAAGATGTTACGAAAACACAAAATTTGATTTTGATTTCCAATCATAAATATCTTGATAATCAGAGAGGCGATCCAGATCGGCTTGTAAAAGTGATGGGATTCCTGACTGACCTGAAGGTTTATAATTAGCTAAATCAAGGATTTTGTTTCAGAATCTGAAGCAATGTTACCGAGTCACTTTAAGTCTCAAAGTCATAACTTTGATAATGGAACATTAATTTAATATAATTATAAAAGATATCATTTCTCTTGCATATGAAAACAGGAAGAGGAATGTCAGCCCACTTAAAGAGTTTTGCGTCATTAACCACACAACCTGGTCATTGTCATCACAAATAGGACTGGGACTATAGGATGGTCACAGGTCACTTAGATAGATTTAAAGGGACACATCAGCAGAAATAAAGAGAGGAATTAATGGAATAATGTAGAAGAATACCCAATCAATATTTAAACTAGTATATTTACAGTGAAGATCAATATTCTACATTCATATTGCTTTGATTTAGTTGGAAATGTTTGATAAAGTATATGGGTCTATACATCTGTGATTAATTATTTATCACTGGACTAGTAAAAAGTATGTTATTCTCCCAAAATATCATTTGAGTTATGAAAGTTTTCAATAATATCATTATGTGAATTGAAAAAGAAATAGAAGAGATGCCATCTCACATTACAGTATATAGAAAGATATTACCATTTTTAATCAGCATTAAGAAAATGTGGAAATATATATGGAGTGTTTTTTTTAAAAAGCAACAGCAACAATTTCACAGATTTGTCCAGTGTAAATGCCCGGTCTCAAAACGTCGTTAACTGATTCTGGTTTTTCGTCACACGACTCTCCTCCCACTCACCCAAAATTTGGAATGAGCAATCGCCAATATGTTTCTATGGATTTTTCCAGTAGTGTAAATGGCAGTCAAAAAAAAATCTAATGATCAATGGGGTGTGTAAATAGGCCTTCTGTCACATTCTCCTGAAGTGTACCATTGATCATACAACATAATTGACCTTCAAGAAGGAAAGTGAAATTCATACAATGTCCTCATCAGCTGGGAATCCACTGGAATTATAAATAGCCATACTATGAGAAGCAAGAAATGCCTTTGTTATTGAGATACGTTAATGATCTAGCTTTAATTCGCCATGATGAAGAACTTCCTGACAACGTGAAATATCTCCTAATGTTTGTTGGAGGGGCAAAGTTTGGGCTGTAACATCGAGGAAGTCATTCTAAAGTCCAGATTAGTTTTGGAGGTACCCAACATTTATTGCTTCTCCATGTTTCATTGAGAAGGACTAAATAGGCCTGTCTTCATCAGCTTGAGTTTGCCAAATAACCTGCTATTTTCAGACTCAGGACATTATCCTGAAGCTCGAAATTGTGTCTTCACCAGACCGATATGCTCATCACAAACTAGCTCGGACATGCGCAAATTATCCCGCTATTTTCCAAATAGCGGGACATTTTGGAAACAAGACCAACATTTCGTGGGATATTTTCTCGACCAAATATCCCGCTACTAATTGCAACTGCGGACTGCATGAAGACGCAAATCAACTGGCTAATTTGTAATTGGGATAGTTAAAATAGCGGGTAATTTGGCAAACTCGAGCTGATGGAGACAGGTCTAATGAGTCGAGGAGGAAGCGTGCTAACCGATAATGAAATTTGTCAAGATTTTAATAAACCTTATGATTTCCTTCGATCTTATAGACTGGTATATTAATACTACTTCTTTACTACCAACTGACGAAATGAAAAGGCGTTTAGAATTTCTTGACTCATTGACTTCTCAATTTTAAGACAGTGGAAGACAAGTAATGCAGGATTAAGATAAAATCAAGGAGTTTCAATTTTGTCCTTGTGGTTGATTTTGTCCTGTGCTAAAGAAGTTGTCCAATTAAGTCCATTAATATTAGGAATGGTTTGAAAACATAATATTCTGCATAGATCTAGAAATTTGGTGCCTTAAAGCCTTGACTTGACTCTTAAAATCTTAAAAGTTCATGACGAATGATTAAGGGATAGAAGGAGTAATGCTTTAAAAGAATTGAGCCCATTAATAAGAACTACTTATGGTCCTAAAGTTGTCAATTTTCACTGCTATCAAAAAGTGTGCACAGTCTGAATGGTGTAAACACCAAAACACTCATAAGTCATTTTAAGTATCATAAATTGCTAAAGTATATTTGTAGCTATTCTGCATCTCAAATTGTAAGCCATGCCATAAAGAATACCTAGAAGGGGAATTTGACTATTTTTGTTGTTGAAACATTGTTGTTCTGATATAAGACGACACTGAGAGGGGGCTGGTAAGCCACCCCACCCGATGGAAAAGAGGCACCCTCACAAATGTTTGCTCACTCTTCAACTGCTGTATGTCAGGGCCAAGAGGCCAATTGTCCTGTCATTTTATATACTTAGAGCCACTCTCGGAGACGACATAAAGATGTCAGTTTGGTCTTGTGATAGATGAAGAAAGGGCACAGATTCGTGAGGGGCCTCTATAACATGGGGCCTCTAAGCCCCGTCCCCTTCTCTTTTCTCTATCATGCCACTCATACAGAGTAGTAGAGTTTACAAACCTTTGATACTTAGCCTACAAAGTTAATTTCTTTTTATTGGTAGTTCTACACTTTAAATTAAAGGTAAGGACCAGTATTGGAAACGCCCCAATTTCAAAAAATGAAATGGAAGCTCTTATTACCAATCATGGGAAAGAATATGTTTTGACTAATACATGATGAAAACCGCCTACTAATTGATATATTTGGTAAATTAGTTTATCTATTGGTCTGTGAGAGATAAACGCATGTGTCGTGCATGTGTGCGTATAGTCCCATATACATCTTTCTGTGTACAGTGCTTGTAACTTTACGAAGACTGGGCCAAATTTCTTATCATTTTGATGATTCCAGAACCTTGCAGTACTCACCAATACTTATATGCTAGATGATCAACCTTTTCTGATCCATTCCACAACGTTTCTTTCACAATGCAATCGCATGACCATAACTGGTCTATATCTTTAATCAATAATACTACATGTAACTTTAAAACTTGAATGTCATCTGTTGTGAAACAAAAATGTATCTCCCCTGGTGCATAATGCATGCCAATTATTCAAATCAAACATTTTCTTATTCATGCAATGTGATACAGTATTTCCTGTTCGAAACTCTTCGCCAGAAGGTCGGTCGGAAGCACATTAATGAACACCAGGTTGTCTTTGATATGTCCTTTTCTGTCATTACATGATGTACTTGCCAAGTGATTAGCAATGGATGGTCTGCCAGTAAGGGCGTTGACTCCACGTTAAGTACGAGTACGTTAACACCCTTTTCGCTCTTAGCACCACATAAAATAGGTAATAGTAAAGGCAAGTTGGAACAGCTAGAGCGATCAACTGATCTAGTTGCAGTAAAGCATTCACAGAAAAATAAAGCCTTGTAGGTAACACGTTGTATGAATCATTTTAATTCTTAATGCACATTTATCCAGTATGTACACATATGTGTAGGTAAGCAGAGTGGTGACAGACTGTTACAAAGTACACTGACCTATAAAGCCATTTTCATTTTCCCAAATGACAGTGCATGTATGTAGACTAGGATGCGTTTCCTCCATCTTTCTCACTGGTACAACTCCCAATTATTTGACATTTGCTTCCTTATTCCATCCTCTTATGATATCCCATTCTCTCTCATATTTTACATACATTATCATTTTTATCTCACTTCAATCTCTATATTCTAGCTTTCTGTTAGTTGATCTTAATCTTTATTTCTCTCTCCCTCTTTCTCTCTGTGTCTGTCTTCTTCTTTTTCTCTTCTTCTTCTTCTGCTTCTCCCTCCTCTCTTTTGTCTCCCTCACTCTGTCTTGTCTCCCACCATCTCTCTTTCTCTCTCTCTCTCTCTCTTTCTCTCTCTCCCACTCGCTATCCTTTTCCTTGATACTTCAAGAAGAAACACAATGTTGGCACCACTGAGAAAGGTTACAGAAAGTTGAATGACTTCCAAGATCCAGCACTAAGGCAGGGCACTCTCAACTCCTGCCAGCATTATCTAAGGACCTCATTGAACTTTCTCTCAAAACACCATCATCCATATGGCATTATATTTAAAGTGCATTGCACAAGACACAGAGTGTACTTCATCTGTCTAGTTTTCAAGTACAAACCTTTGTCAGTGCCAACACATAAAACAAGGTATGGGGATTATACTAGCTTTAGACTAGCACCTACATAGGCCCTGTACTGTAATCAGTCAGGGAAGAATATCAACTTTGTTTTTATAGTTGTCTAATTACTGTCATTAGTGGTTTGTTACTCTTAGTCAGGCACGATTGATCATAGCATTTTCGTTCATTGTGTTGCAGCAATGTGAAAAATCACTCTTGATTTAACAGAAATTATTGGTTGGCAATGCTATACATGACTTAATCGTCCAATAAAACAGACATCATGAGCTCATCTATTCATCCTCATAATATAGCAATGATACTCCTATAAAGACTTTTTATTTGATGACAGCCAATTTTTGCTAATGGCAAATTAGCAACACACAATATGACAAATGAGTATGCACACCTATCATCAGTCCTAGGGAAATAAACAAAAACAAAAAACCAACATACAATATGTTTGGCGATACTGGAAAAAACACTGTAGGTGCCAGCTGGTAATGTAGCAATTAACTCTTTCCCATAACCATGAAGCTGATGTTGCTTTCAATCAAGACAAAGTTTGTTTTATTTCATGTCAAATCAGAGTCTGAGCTTGCAGACTACTAATATTTGTCAACAGAAAAAACAAACAAGAATGTAAGAAACTTCACAGCTTGATAGATAGATCCTACACCAAGAAAATACCATCCTCTCATCTAACCTCCTACTAGTACTCCTACCAAAAATACATCACGACTTACCAAATTAGGTGAGCTCCTCGGCCAAAAATATTTCCTAGAAAAGATATTCATTCTAGCAAAGCCGTCCTATACTAGGCACAGCAGCCGAGTTATGGTTGGGAAATTCCAATAAAATAGTCGGTTTCCACAATTGCTCGCACCATGCTGGGTTTGGGCATGCTAAATATGAAAGCTTGCGGCAGCTCCCGGCGCTAAGCTGTCACAAGTTATTCCAGTGTCAGGGCAAAATATACATTACAGTCTGTTCAGCTTGAGCGCTACATAGCTGGATTGGTGTTTAACCCATTTCACATGAGAAATTTAAGACACCTTTCGAGAGAAGACTGGCGGGGTCTTATCACTTGGAAGAGCTAATTAGGTCTGTGAGAGGAAGGATGGTAACTTATCTCAACCATATCAAGTTTTACACTTTTTAAAACTGGATATCTGGATTTTAAGTTCCTGTCTTTTTCATAGAACATAGGCCTAGATCAGGATGATATATTATCTAATTCTAATTATAATAAATCTTTCATTAAAAGAGAAGGAGTGCCACACAATTCAAATGTTGTTTGCAGGTATTTTTGGTGTAATATTATGCGATTGCAATTTGCAATCATTAGCCACTTCAGTACCAACAAAAAATTGTTGACAGCTGGTCCATACCAGCAGTCCCTGTTAGGAGGTCTCAAGTAGAGGCCACTCAAACTGGTTTGCTGCTGTTCAAATTATGATATATATCACCATTCTATTCATAAACAAAAACAACACATGACACAAAAGTAATTCCTACATCACAAGCTAATGATTTTCTGCAATATTGTTCTATTAGTCACATCATCATATGCTTGGAAACAATATGAATAAGATTACATCAAAATGACAAATCAGTATTGTCCTATGAGGCAATATTTATGGCAGCAAAATGAGAGAGAGAGAGAGAGAGAGAGAGAGAGAAAGAGAGAGAGACAGAGAGAAAGAGAGAGAGAGAGAGAGAGAGAGAGAGAGAGAGAGAGAGAGAGAGAGAGAGAGACAGACAGACAAGAGAGAATCACAGAGAAAGAAATGGGATATAAAATTAAAGTATGAATCAATATTGATAAATCACTTGTAGTTGTATATTCAAAGCTACCACTCATACTATTTTATACCACTACTACATTATTCTAATCCCTAGACATCTTTTACAATAAACTTCAAAGCATGTGAGCAACTAGCTCCTTCCATATCAGAAACAAAATCAATATACAATTTCATGGGCGATGAAACACAAATCATCATTCAAAGTGGATTAAAGATTCATTGAAAGGAACGTAATTCTTAACCCCTTTTATCCCCATTATGCTATTGTTATTTTAGCAAAGTGTGTTGATCTATTGATATTGCCACACTTATCAAATGTTTATATTTGGTATTAAACTTGTGATACAATCTCTGTTTACATTACATACATGTATATTTTTGTTTGCCATGATTAATACTCCCTTTGAGAAAAATCCCCTTTTATATACCTTTCAAGATAAAATTTAATAAATGGGTTTCTCTTATAAATTCTAAGGGGCCAGAGAATACTAGTGAGGAAACAAATACAATTTATTTTCCTTTTTTGTGGGACTTTGAACGAACATAACCATGACATAAATTTCAAAGCACATTTGATAAAATAATTTCATGTTTTCTTGCATTTTTGGGGTAAATATGACAATATTTGTTTCCTGACTTTTTCCATGTTCTCTTTTTACAATAAAAACTTAATTGACTTGAATTGAATTGAATTAAAATCCTGTGTCTGGTTCAAATTCCCTTATACAAATTCATTAAAATTGTAAGCACAAAGAGTGGAGCAATGAACCTAAGATATAACAGCCACTATTTGACAATGAACAGATGATTGGTCAATTTTCAGATTACCTGAATGCAAGACTATAAGTATATAATAAATAACAACAACAACAATCTGCACCCATTCACGCAGTCACACACACATATCCAGGACAAGACAGAATCATGATTTTTGATAAATATAGGTCTACATACCTTACTTTTAAAGAAACATTTCAGAGAATGCAACCAGTACTAACAAGAAAACAACTGTTACACTACGCAAATAATAACCACAGTAGCGATCTCCAGAACTTCCAACCACATCTGTAAATGCAGCGACCTTTACTTTTCTAATTTGGTCTGACCCAGATTTCGTGGCAGCCCCCCTCTCTGCCCTTGGCATTGGTGTTACTTTCGACCCCCTACACAGGCTTCTTGGGGTCACGGGGTCAAATTCTCTGTCAAGAAAGTTTACAAGCCCTTCTTAGCCTGAAATGTGGTCACCATGGCAACACGGTTGCCAAGTTTTGATGGAGTTTTCATTTCAAGTTTCATAACATGGATTTAGTGGGATTACTACCAGCATAACGTGTGTTAACAGCTTGGATGCATTATAATCGCTATTCTTTTGGATGTGGATGTAGATGTAGACCAATGCAAGGTATACATCTGATCATGAAACAGATACAACTTTGTTTTTATATTTATATTTGTTTATCTGCATTAGAATGTTAAGTCTTCATTCAAAAAGTAGCTTGCAGGTTCACAATTGCTTCTTAAACATATATTTCTAAAACCAAAGTAATTTTTTTTCTAAAAACAATACTTCACATTTAAAAATATTCACCTTATAGCAGTTGAGGTACTGGACAAGGTGTTTAGCTTCTTTAGCCATGCTGGCAGATTATTTCGCTGATGAGGGAATGAAATCTCAAGTTTATATATGCCTTGCAGAAATTAAAAAATGTATGTATGAACTACTGATTCTATTTTGAATGTGTGTGTGTGTGAGAGAGAGAGAGAGAGAGAGAGAGAGAGAGAGAGAGGGGGGGGGGGGGAGGGGAGATCGAGGGAGAGAGAATGAGACTAAGAGAGGAAAGAGAGATAAAAACTAAAAAAGAGAATAAATGATTTCCTTGTGTTTTCTCAGACTACAGTGTGATGTGAAATTGATTGCTGAAGTCATCGGAGAGACGGACTTTAAATGGAGTGCGATCCTTTTATTTTGAAGAAATCAATAGAGTGATGGTAGATTCAAAGTGCTCTGGTATGGGGCCGACGTCAAAGGCAATAGATGGTGCTAAGACAATGTCTCGTCAGAGACAGATAATGCTCTCCAGTGACCACATTCCAATAAAAGAGCAGTTCCTCCATAAAATCATGATATTCATGCGCAATATTCCGTCTGATAAATCCTCAATGTTACATATCCAATGGCTTTATCACAAGTCTGTATGAAAACAGCCGAGGGCAAAATACCCATGCAAGTTCAACTGCAGTTCTTTTGTATTTAATTCAAAATTGTCTCTCCTCGAAAAACGATTACTATAAAACAAGAGAAGCACTGATAAAGATGAACATCCTTTGCTCCATGCACAGTGGTTGATTTTTTCTTCTTCCTATATGAAAACTTGATAATCTCAAAACAATGAAGAGTCTAGTCACAAGTATCATTCTACTGTGTAAACCTATACCCCGATCTCATATATCAGCGTGGATTAAATCAAAACAAGTTCCCATACGATTTCCTGTATTACACAGTCCAATGATATTTCATAAAAGCAGAAAAATGTGCCACTGTTTTTGCGTACTTTGTTGTTGTGTTGTGTTTGTGGGTGTAACAAAAGAGACCGGGAAAAAAGAGAGGGGGGAAAAAAAGAATACTGGTAGATGGTTGTAGGGTAGATCGTCCAGGTGCGGAGATTGACCGAAGTGTCAATGGCCATTGGCTCGATCCTCAACTGTTTTTTCTTAAAAGATTACTCCTACGTCACTTAATGGAGACAATCCTGCTTGATTAGCAGACAGTGAAGGATTAATGTAGGAGTTTTTTTCTTCCTTTTATGAACTCCCTTTTGTCACAAATACAAGATAGGCCTTTAATTAATTGGCCGTATTATTTCAAATTACCAGTCATACCCTGATAAGCCATTCTTTTTATTGTTATTGTTATTTTTTATTTTCCTGTTTTAATATAAGCATACGCACAATATATTTTGACACAATGCAAAGTAATAAATTTGTACATCAAACAAACATTGACCTAAACATATTCTTGCATAGTGAGGGAGGGGGTGGGGGGGAGGGGGTAAGAGGGGTAATTTGCCACCCCCTCCCAACAAAATTCCAGTGAGAAAAAAAAATTCATACAGTTAAGAAATCATCAATACATCAATTGTTAGCTCATACACGAATTATGCTAATTATAGGTCATTACAACAAACCAAATAAATCTGAACAATAAGATATGGGTGCACGGGATCTACGCATCTATGAATAAAGCCAAAATAAACCCTAAGAATAGGGCAGAAACAAAAAATGTCTGCTCTTCTAAAGCTTACAACTGTAAAATCTTTCTCCAAGGTGAGTCCACTTGCCAGGTATTATCTCATTGACTGTAGATTCAAGCTCTTGTGCGCAGAGACAGAGATAAACAAACAAACAATTTGTCGTCAATGCATCCATCACGACATGCATTAGTGAGCATGGGGTTTGTTTGTTCTAGATGATATGAATAGCTAGCTACATGTCTATGATAAAAGCTCTGAGGCTGTCAATCCCATATTCTTCCTGTTTTCACAAATAAACATGTTTTTAAAAATATATTTTTGCTACAAGTTAACTGCCCCACATTACCTCCTTTTGTATATTTATAAAAAAAAATCTTCTAACTAAGAATTTAATAAATAAAGAATTTTTTCCAGGGGGAAATACTTCATATTTGTCTACCTTCCCTGTCATTTTATTGAAAAAAGTGCAGGCACCTATAAACTGCATATACTATTTTGGTGAGAAAATAAAGCAAAAAGTGGTAATGGATGGTTTGAAAGCTCAGGCTAAGATAACATTATGTGTTTGTTTACCCCCATACAAAATAAGAGATTTATTTTGTCAACATGATTGCCATGGTTATATTGCTGTTAGAGTTCATAGGCAGTTAGGCAATATATAAATATTCTTGAGTCTCATGACCCTCTTTGACTATTCTAATCTGGCTACTAATCTATGACTTGGAAATAATATGACATTTTCTCTGTTTATATTTTACAGTAAATCTTCAAAATAAATAATCACCACTCTGAATGATACTGAACAACTTGGAAAATAACACAGTTCTGTGTATAACCAGGGAGATTGTCGGTTCTGTGAATGACATTAATTTCATAACATTCATTGTTAATGTTGATGTGTGTAATTAGTTATTACATACAATTGATAGTATCATCTGTTTGTAACCGAAGGGCATTGACTCATCTCCTTTAACACAGTGTTTACACCCAACCGGCTCTGACGATATTCAAACATCATACTTCATTCTTCAAACTGCTCTACTAATTGTGTGTATCATTCTTTCTTTTTCTTTCTACCACTCTCTCTCTCTCTCTCTCTTTTTATCTATCCATCCATCTATAATTCTCTGTATATATCTATATATATCCATCCATCTCCCCCTCTCTCTCTCTCTCATCCTCTCTCTCTCTCTCTCTCTCTCTCTCACACTCTCTCCATCTCTCTCTCTCTCTCTTTCTCTCTCTGAATTATGACTTGCTTACATACTTGACTCCCACCACCTCCTCTATACCTCTGCCACAATCAGACATATCAATTTGACACTGTATGCCACCCTAAACTTCCGTAAAAATGTATTAGGGCTGATCTGAACTGATTTGTAACTTGGCTCTTGGCAAATAGGATTAACAGTTGGTTAAGAGGATAATCTAAAAAGTCAAAATTTAGCTTAAATCTTAATCCCCTCGGCAATTTAATATTTAGGGCAATTTTCTATTTTCCTTCTACACACATGGGGATAGCTATCATGTTCATCTCATTTTTCTGCTTTCACACAAATGAATTTATTACAAGGGTTGGATTGCCCTTTAAGCAAGCAAACATTGCATGCATTTATTGACAGTATATACAGGTGATTGAACTCATTTGATCTTTGTAATTTTAAGTATTTATCTCTTCATCTTATTTTTCTGCTTTCATACAAATGAACTTTTTAGAAGGGTTGGATTGCCCTTTAAGCAAGCAAACATCAAATGCATTTATTGACAGTACAGGTGATTGAACTCATTTGATATTCGTAAATTTAAGTATTTGTGAGTTTAAGTATTTGTAATTCTGTAAGTGCTCTCATACTTTGTGATTTAAAAAGAGTTGAGGGTTCTTCTACTTCTTCTTCTCCTCATTATTACCATCAACATCACCAATATCATCAGCATCATAATATTTCACATTCAAATGGCTTTAAAATGCGTAAAAACAGTTCAGAATAAACTTGATATTAAAACTAATGAACCTCTAGTCTATGGCTCAGACCCAACTCTTACTACCAGTCTACCTATACAATACTGCTCAACACTCTATGGTCATGGGCCTGCTTCAAGACTACTAGCACATTATCACCACATAGTTCTACTACAAACATTCCTTTCATGTGTATATCATATGTATGTATACATGTATCTACCCCTGCCCCATCACAGACCGATGATGACATCTATTTTTAAAAACTCATTTTATGGGAGAAAATCTAGACTAAAATGTCTGTGAATGTAGACTAGAGGTTGCAGCAGACCAAGAGGACAATAAACATTGACATATAAGGGAGAGCCATGCACCCTGACCTAGCATTCCTACCATAACTACGGCTTCCACACAGGCCAGGCAACGGCTCCCTCGCCAGTTCAGAACCATAGCACAGTGCCTATACGTTGATGCTGCCTACCATTGTGACAGTTAATGATATAGAAATGTCTTTTAAAAACTACTGGACTTTAAGTTTTGATATAGGAGAACAACATGAAGAGCAGCCTTTACCTGACTACCGAATAATCAACAAACAAATAATGGATTTAAGTATTAGTCTATGAATACATTTCAGCCACAAACTATGGAAAAATATAACTAGGTTGTGATGATACCTACAAACAAAAAGCTAAGAATTAGATGACATCCCTGTGGTTTTCAGTAATTCATTTGTACTTGGACTACACCTGTGCAAATGATTGAGTCAAGTCATTCGACTACTGTTTATAGCCATGAACACAATTATCTTAATGAAATGTTGCCATTTTCTGTATGCGCATTGGTTTAGATATACATCTCATGAAGTAGGTGCCATCCTCAGCTTCAAAATTGGCAAGAGCAATATTTATCAATCATGCAAATTACAGAAACTATATATCTTCATATTTTATTTGCTCATGTCCAATATTTACATAGATATGAAGATTTTATCACTACATTGAGTGGTATAAAGCCATTTAATTCTTAATATTCCATCTATCTCTGATCACAATAATCAAACAGGAAAAATAAATTAGCATTACAAGTCAAAACCTCACAACTAACAAACAGTAACTTTTTTTGTTATGATTTGTAATGATTAAAAGGCTAATGAAAAACTTTCTGAACATTTTTGTTGGTGTTAGGAGTATTTTTTTTATAGAAAGAACAGACCAAATAAAAAAGAATGTGGACATTGATATCTAGTTAGTTAAGCTTTTAAAGAGAAATTTAAATTATGTATTCAGTACTATCTACAGCACATCTTAAGTCAAGAAAAGTGAAGGCTTTTAAAAATTAGACATCAAGCAAGTTAAGAGAAATTAAAGAGAAACATAACTTCTTTTTTTCTTCCTTTCAAGTAAATGATATCAGCAATATATCTAGAACACGTATTTAGTCATTGGGTGGTCCAAATGATGGAGTACAAGTTCTTTCCATGTTGTTGTTTCATTTCTTATCAGATGACGAACAAGCACCTACTCTGTAACTTCACTGTTTGGAAGACTAGCGCCCGGAGGCAGCTGACATTTTCCTACATGAGCTCCTAGCTTTTTGCGTTATTATTGCAATTTATCAGTGTCTATTTTAGATAAAGACTTGAACAGTCGAAGGATTATAGCACATGGACACTTTTCGACATTTCGTGCAGTGATTTTGTACTCTCTATTTGATGTGATGAGAGTAATCTGACTTTGCCGTCTTCAGTGATTAAGTGCAGCCATTTTTTTTTTACGTGTGGATACATTTTTACATGTGGAGTACTAGCTCGCCTGACATTGCAGCATATTCACTCAAGCATATATACAATGGAGTGCACAATTGACTGGTTTGCTATGAATAGACCGGTGTCAATGCAGCATGAAGCTATCGGTGAGCATTCTATTTGTATGTACACTATGCACTCTGAGAACTGAATATAGTAACTTACCTGTTTGTATTCTACAACTCAACTTATTTTCGGGTGTTTTATCTCCAAAACTTTTTCACCACAAGTACTTATCAGCACGGATCTCGTATTATAGTAACTGCAATTCAACATTTCAACTTGAGCTACTATTATGTGGAGACATACACCCTAATCCAGGCCCTTCTCTATCTACAGCATGCACTAAAGTCATCCGTAAATACCCTCTATCTCAACTATATGCCTTAAGAAACACACCAAAAACAACCCAACTGCTACCTACAGTATGGAATACCATCAAGAGCTTGGGAATCCAACGGAAACCAATTCACCATCGTGGCAAACGAGCTGGACAAAGGAGACTAGAGAGACAGGATTTACTTCTATTTTCTAAGCCTACACACGTACATGTAGCAGACGATGAATCAACACGCTCGATACCAGTTATAATTCAACATAGAAGAAATCGGTTTAATAACAATAAATTACGAACCAATCTTTTAAATCTTCGTCAGATTCCTATAGATAGGTGCGAAAGTCACGGTTTTAATTTACCCAAGATTCTACTTACAAATCCAAGATCGATTAACAATAAATTGGATGAGCTTGAAATTGTTGTGAAAGACAACGGTGTTGATTTAGTAGCGCTGACGGAGACTTGGGAAGTTAAAGACTCACCTTTAGAGTTACTATCCATTGATGGATTCGCCACTTTCTCGAAGCCACGCGAAGGTCGACAAGGAGGTGGAGTAGCTTTACTTGCCAAACATGGACTAGAACCTTATCTTTTAAGTGATATTATTGTGCCAGAGAATATTGAAGCAATATGGGTAATGTTACGACCACCACACTTACCGAGACAATTATCTTGTATCATACTGTGTGTTCTTTATTTTCCGCCGAAAAATCCAAATGGTTCTGATTATGTTGATCATATACTCATGACTGTAGATTCTTTATATGTTAAGCACCCCGATGCAGGGATATCAATTTTAGGTGATTTCAATGATTTTAACTTTCGAGAAATCGTAAGAGATGATAGGTTTAAACAAGTAGTGGATAAACCCACGAGGGATTGTAACATACTTGACAAGATTTACACAAATTTTTCTGAATTTTATACGAATATTTTTACTCTTCCACCAATCGGCAAAAGTGACCACAACTGTATCATTTGGTCTCCTGATAATTTTGTTAAACGAACAACTAAAAAGAAAACCAAGATTGTACGTCCATTGAAAGACAGTGGGATACGCTTGTTTGGTCAGTGGTTAACTGTTCATACATGGGAGGAAGTTTTTCAAAACTCTGATTTAACGTTAATGTGTACCAGGTTAATCGATACTCTTCAAACTCACCTTGATTTATACTTGCCTACATGTGAAATAAAATTGTGCAATACTGATAAACCATGGGTAACTCCACATTTAAAATCACTTATCCGTGATAGACAAAACGCTTTTAAGAAAGGAAATAATTATCTTTGGAAACATTTACGCAATAAAGTTGCTGAAGCTATATCTGTTGCTAAAAAGAATTATTACAATTCTCGTATAAAAAGAGAAAAGTTGAATAATCCGTCTGCTTGGTACAAACATATTAAAATACTTACAAATGGTAAATGTGACCCCGTTCCGATTACTATTCCTGGTATTGAATCACAAAAACCTCATTGTTATAAAGAAGCTGCTAACGCAATTAATAATTTGTTTGTGTCTATTGCCTCTGATCTTCCTCCCTTAGATAGGAGGACTTTACCATGTTTTTTACCTTCAAAGTGCAATAGCCCAGAAATCAGTAACTGGGAAGTGTATTGTAAATTACGTAAAATACAATTGCAAAAAGCATCCGTTAGTAATGATATACCGGTACGCATTATACGGGAATTTGCATGTGAATTGAGTGTACCATTTACGAAGATTCTAAACCAATCTTTTAGACAAGGAAAAGTTCCGACCCAATGGAAAACTGCAGAAATATGTCCGATTCCAAAATCTCAACCTCCTCATATTAATAATCTACGTCCAATTGCATTGACTTCATATTTTTCCAAAGTAGCAGAATCCTTTATAGCAAAATGGTTATTAGAAGATATTGATAAACATATTGACACTCACCAATTTGGCAATAGACCTGGCCTGTCTACTACACATTATATTATTGGTCTTTTACATAGTCTATATAAAAATGCAGAAAACAGTAAATCTGTGTCAACTGTTATTTGTACAGATTTTAGTAAAGCTTTTGATCGCATAGATCACAATATTCTTATTAGAAAAATGATTCATATGGATATAAGACCTTGGATAATAGATTGGATTGCCAGTTTTTTAGAATTTCGTAAACAAAATACAAAATATAACGGTGTTTTATCAAATGTTGAATTCAATCATGCAGGTGTTCCCCAAGGTACACGTCTTGGGCCAATTCTCTTTTTAATTATGGTTAACGATTTATGTGAGCAACTTTCTATACCATATTTTAAATATGTCGATGACCTCTCGTTAGTACAATGTCGGAAATCTACAGATGTCTCACAATTACAATCAGTACTTAATTCTGTGCAATCTTGGTCTATTGTGAATAATATGTCACTAAATCCTTTAAAGTGTTTTACCCTCCAAGTTAGTTTCATGAAAAATCCACCAGATCCAGAAATTCTTTTTATTAGCAACACCGAGTTGTGTAATAGGCATAGTGCTAAGATTCTTGGAGTGATCATCCAGTCTGATCTAAAGTGGAATTTGTATATAGATGAGCTAATGAAAAGATGTAATAGAAAAATGTATATGTTGAGGAAACTCAAGAAATTTAATTTACCTTTAAATGATTTAGTATTAATCTACACAGGTTATATACGACCAGTATTAGAATATTGCGCCCCTGTGTTTCATAGTGGTCTTACATCTGAACAGAAAAACAGTCTTGAACGAATACAACGGAGGGTTTGCAAAATTATTTTAGGCTCTAATTTTATGTCATACTCACATGCATGTCAAGTATGCAATTTAAGTACACTTGAGGAAAGAAGACTAGTACTGTGTATAAAATTTGCAAAATCTTTAACAACTCACCCAGCATGCCAGAACTGGCTACCTTCAAAAAAAATAATTAGAATGTCATTACGTCAGACTCCTACATATCATAATTTCAAATGCAAAACCAATCGCTTCAAAAATAGCCCTTTACCATATTTGATCAATCTAATTAACCATAATTAAATGCTTTTTTAACTACATGTTAATTTTCAAACACAGTACTAGTCTTCACCTCAGTCGTGTTTAGTCTTAAAATCCAATGTATTCATTTTAAACGAGAGTATAAATCTTTCCTTTGTTATTCTTAACGTGTTATGTTATTTTGAATGTATTTTTAACAATCTTTTTAACGTGTAAATATTTAAAAATGCAACCTGTCACTTTATTATTATGTCAGCATGTAAACATGAATAATCCAGCTTCTGCTGCTTTTCATGTAAAATGACAATTATGATGCATGTATTTTGAAATTACCTAATAAACCATTATTGAATTGAATTGAATTGAATAATTAGAATCATGATTCCTTCATTCATGGCATGTAACCAATTCGATTTTACCTATAGTATCTTTGAAATCCAAAGCCACATTAGTATTTGAGCGCAGGACAAAAAGGGGTTTGGGGGTAATAACTTTGTAGCCTTCATTCCACATGGCAATTGTATGGACAATGTGTCTGTGAGAAAAAATACATATGAAGAGGAGAGTGAATTATCTCACAACATTTCAAGAAAGATCTTGGAAAATGACATTCTTGTGTTAAAAGAAATCTCATTTGTCCAAATAAAATTTACAAAAGGCTTCTGTGAACAAAACATTATGCCCAAACTCAACAATCAGCTGTAATTGGTGCTAAATTTTGATCAGATATGGGTTTGAAATCAATATTGCAAAACCGAACACATGCATGACATAA
Source organism: Strongylocentrotus droebachiensis (assembly GCA_035222895.1). Lineage (NCBI taxonomy): Eukaryota > Metazoa > Echinodermata > Echinoidea > Camarodonta > Strongylocentrotidae > Strongylocentrotus > Strongylocentrotus droebachiensis. The sequence goes on from JAVYIG010003216.1 coordinate 73,468, forward strand.
ACTTTTTTCAAATCTGGCATTCTCATGAAATTGGCGAACAAAATTATTAAAAAAAAAGGGAGGAAAGAGTCCATTAAGAGCATTCTCCATTAATGGTTGTAATCCAATACTACCCATGATGGGCATCAAAGAAAGTTAGACCGAAGATATTGCTTCCATATCCTACTCTAATTCTCTCAAAACCAACGGATAAGAGCTCGATGGTAGCTTATACCACTTCAAATGTTATATCTCTACCCCCTCAAGTAATCGCACACGTACTGTACGTACAAGTGTATTTTTGACAGGTACAACCAGGGGGTGTAAAAGAGAGCGATGAGAAGAGTAAGCACGTGCCTAAGAAGATTTGATTTCTTTTGTTCGGACTAAACCCCATTCAAGTTGGGCAATGACCCTGTTTTAAAGCATGTATGGAACTTGAAATAGAAGTAGAATCGGTATGGGGTAGGCCTAAAGCACTGGGTGACTGTACACAATGTAGTGAGAGTCGGTTCATTAGGGCATGAGAAAGAAATACTACAAGTGCAAAGTAAAATTTTCTTCTGATTTCGCAAATGAGCAGTTCACACTGAAAGAGAGTCAATCCTTTTGATTATGAAGACAGGTTGTATGCATGCGGGTTGTGAGCAAAGCCTGATTAACAGAATTGTCAATCTGCAAACGTAGTTTATTACCCCAATGAATATCTTCTTCATAATTGTATTAATAATCTTGATAGTAATAATTCAACATCACCAATGCCTGAAAATATTATTGTTATTTTATTACTGTATTTGATGATTGAAATCTTACTCAACTACATTATTGAACTCACATAGAATGCTAAACAATAAACAACATATTTCATTCTAGCGCAACAGTTTCAAATCATTACGAAACATCAAATGAAAAAAAAAGAAAGAATTCTTTCGGTTACAGATGACTTTCTACCACTGAGCTATACTGCCTCCTGTTTTTTCATGGTAAAACCTTCAAGAAATTGTCTAGACAATGTGGTTTAGTTTTTATTTATACTGGGCTTGGTTTTGACCCCAGGACCTCCCAATCAAAAGAAACCACAGGCACACTGGTTACAAGACCACCTCTCTACCAACAAACATTTTTTTTACAAAGCTACCATGCCTCCATTTCTTAATGGCAATCTCTTCAAGTTTAAGATATTCTTCAAGTGGGGAGGCAATGTTTAGTCTCTATAACCCAGAGCTTTCTGGCTAGGGATCTCCCAGTTACAGATCACTACTTTACCATTTAGCCTAGCATGCCAGCAGGATTGAGTCTCAGCTAGCCCAGTGTTTTATTCATACTCTGGGTTTTGAACTCATAACCTCCAAATAATAAGAAATCAAGGACCTCGTCTATACCAACTGAGCCAGCATTATGCGTCTATTTCTATTCTCGAATCATGATGCCATTATCATGACAAAACCTCCAAGTTCAAGAAATTTTTGAAGTGAGTATAAAAAAAGCAGGAAATGTTCCTGCTTACACGACCCAAGGTTTGAAGGTCACCCGCTCTCGGACTTGACCTTGTGCATCTTGTGACGTCAAAGTGATTCTGCGTTTTGGGAATTAGACCTGCGGAAGAACTTGACACGGCTCTCTCTCAGATGGGGCTGTTATGAAGAGAGCAGGTGGAGAAGGGAGACAAGTTCGGAGAAGACTTTTGATCGATAACTCACAGCTGATATTAGAACCATTGAGCTGTCTTCTCGGAAGCAGGTCACTCTGACATTGCAGCCTGGTTTAGTCACTCAGTAAGGTCTTGACTAGACTACTGAACAGTAGTAAATGTGTAAATGTTTGAAATTAAATGATAAGCAATTAAAAATAGACTAACAACCCAACACCAACCTTCTTTCTGTTAGGCTGTGTACAGATTAGATAGAGTACACTTTACATAATAATTACAAACGATCATTACATTTACAAACAACCAATCATGAATAATTTCTAATCTTCTGCTTGATTTTCAAATTTTCTTATAATGATTCTTTTCCTTCAATTTGTAAGACAAGCCTTGTGACCGGTTAGCTGATGTTGCTGTTACTTTACTCCAGTCAAACTGGTTCAGATTTGAAATTTTATTTAATAGTATAACATCATTTTGGAGCTGCATGAGTACACTTCAACAGAGTTGATGTCCTTTCATATGGCTTCAAAAAGACAAAATGCAAAGTATACAGTCCGGTAATTCAGACTAGCTCTATAAGTATAAAAGAGCTGTTCCAGAATATCACACACTTTTCTAAAAAGTGGATTTGACATAATTTATCCTTGCTGATTAAGTCACCATATTCCAGAAAAATTGAAGTTGAACATTTCAGACAGTACAGTATCTCTAAAGGATCTTTATGATAATATATGTATTTTGCCATTCAAAATCTGAGTTTATTGATTGGCATGCATCCAAATACACAGAAATAAAATTCTACAGTTACAGATCAAGGGGGGAAAGGGGTATGTGCCCCATTGCAAATGAAATATCCTTATTTAACTAGATTTCTTTAAAGACTTATTTGGAAAACATATTCCCAACTTACTTTTGGATTTGTCACTGTTGGCAATATACCATACATATTTCAAAAGATTAACACCTCCAAGATTACATGAAAATTTGAATAAAAGTGAAATAAAATTTGTCTGAATACTTTTCCCAGCATTGATACATTCAATCAGACATATGTAAAGTTTCTGACTGTTGCTTTTCCTCCTGCAATTTTCACTTTAAGAAACAAAAATTACATCCATAACTTTGTATCAATACAATTTTGAGAGATAATTTCTCTCTTTCATCACTTGAATATGATGTACATACATGGATTGCTGTTTTCTGTTTTCAAGCCACATTGTACCACATTCATTTATGAGCAGAATACAAATCCACGGAAATGCCAAAACACATGAATACAAACACAAACTTAAAATAGAAAAAGTTCTGATACATCCCACAACAGTAAAATCTCTGAAATTCCTTAAGAGGGAAGAGCATAGAAATGATAAAGAAGAGAGAGAGAGAAACGGGCCGGACTGAAAGTTCATTATGCATAAATCCGCAATTAGTCATAGAATCTGCAATGGCAATCACGTCCCAGACTATTAAAGGCAGCTGACAGCACATGGGGCTTATTAGAACTAAATTTACATTTTTGCATCAAGCATTTGACATTAATAGCTTCCCCACATTGTTCTGTTCAATCAGCAAATGAATAGAGAACATTTGGGTAGGTACCGTACACATCTATAAGGGGATTAGGTGAAGACATATTTTGCACTGAGATTTGATTCTCTGTACAATGTTTGAAAAAGTATTACTGTTAGGGATTTTCAATTTTTTTTTTTTAATGTTTGAAAAATATGAACTTACACAAAATTACAGCCTCAACAATACCACAAAATAACAATTATAAGATTTTAGATACTAGAAAAACTAGCAGTAGCAGTAGAAGTAGTAATAGTAGTAGTAGTAGCAGCGGCAGCAGTAGTAGTAGTAATAGTAGTACTTGGTAGAATAGAGTAAGTAGAAATAGTCAGTGAAATAGGTACCAGGAGCAGGATTAGACTAAGTATAAATATAAAGGTCATATCAATAATTACAAGAATAAACATGGAATCTACTTTATAAAAATGCATTTAGAGTTGGTCAACAATAACAGTGAATGAAAGGAAAAATAATATCCCAAAAAAATAATTACACAATTTTATAAATCTAAAATCTAAAAATTCAGTACACATACTTGAGTCGACTCCATGCAAAGCCATATTTACATTTCACTCCTTGTGTGCATCAACACATGGATACACAAAGAATAAATATTCAAAATCGGAAGAACCTATTACGGTAAAAGCAAACTTTGCACTGTATACCAGTACTCAGAATCATTGTCATCGAACCATTCTAGAAATTGGTTGCAGTTCTTTGTATACCTAGAAATGGCCCGACAGAGAGCATGAATTGAATATAGACATGAATGTCATTGGCCCAGACAGTTGACTACCGTAGTATCAAAAAATCCATATCAGATTACATACAATACCATCAATTCAATTACATAGCCAGCAATAAAGTCCAGTCAATTGTCATCTTCAAAAATATCCATATACACTAATTGTTTTCTTACCTTTTGAATAAATATGTAATTAATCCATCACAACTGTACTACAACCGATCCAGACAAAAAGAAAACACAAGCAAAACGCAAGCAGACTTCTTTCCCTCAAAAAAAAATCCAGACTGGTAAATGATAGTTTCCCATCTGCACTTTCCCCCTGTGGTGATGTAGTAATGAGGGTCAAGAACCCTGAGAGTTGTGATGATACACCACTCTCAGCAGCTAGATAAGCTCATCATCAAACTCTGCGGGGGTGAATAGCTTTCGACGTGACTCATTCACAAAATTAGCTCGCTTCTCCAAACTTTCGGAATTCTTCACACTTCGGCTAGCAAGTCAATGATTGGAGAACATGACTTTGAAGTTAACTGAACTTATAGAGAGATCTCTACTATCTTTGCGGCACATTTTTGACAAGAAGCTCAAATACATCTGTTATAAACTTGCAGTCTCTTAAATTTAATCACTTTAAGCCTAAATTACACTTTATTAAATGAATGGAAGAAATGAAGTTCATAATCAAAAGCTGCTATTTCTGGTAAAACTAAATAAAGACACTCTACTACTCCAATGTAAAACAATATTAATATGTGGGATCAAGTTTCATGGCAATACCTAATTCCCTATTAACTCTTTCTGAGAATACTCATTAGTAATAAAGACACCCACTCATGTTTTTTGAAGTTTCGTATGCATTGCAAGAGGGAATGAAATCAACAAAACCATAATTGTAAATACCGTACATCCTGATTTCAAAGTACAGAGTTCTATTTACATTGAATATCATAATGTTGTTATTTTGAACAAACTTCATCAAAGTTTAGAGGGCTTACAATACATTTACATTGAGATTAGCTAAATCCACATTACATCAGGACAAAAAGGATATTCCTACTTCACCAAATTCCTGTTTTGATAATTGTCATTTTATTATATGACACCAGAAAAATGAAAAGAACATCAGACTGGCAAATTCTTCCCAGTAATTTTCTTTTGGTCCAATATAATAGCTGGAGATCTATTATCCTGTGATGAGTCATAGCATGGATTCACAAAAATGATCTGATTTGAAAAAACGTGTGACACCTTTCTCTGAAATGATATTGACATCGTCCCTGCTGCCTGGTTTGTGTATATCTAATGATAAATGATAAAGCCTCCACCATTTACAATCTAGTAACATTTCCTTATCGTCGCACCTGCCGCAGGCTTGATGTAGTCTCAATTCAAAAACCGAAATCTTTTCCGAAATCTGTGGGAGCTTTTCAGTCGGCATCATTCAGTCCAAACTATGCATTTATATCGAACCTTGGCAACAAGAAAAATAATTAATGAGGGCTAGGTGAGAGCTAAATGTGTGTCAGAATTTTTAGCTATCAAAAGCAAAGATAGAAGTAATAAAATGGTTTTATTTAATATTTACCCAGTGCATCTTTATTAGTATTAATACTGTTCTTACTATTTTATTACTTTTACACATAGCATTGCAAGGTACCCATTCAATACACCTGGGTTAAGAGAGGCAAATGTGGGTGAAACACCTTATCCAAGCATGGTACTAAGCACTGAGCAAGCATCATGCCAAGGACTTCCAGTATCAGAATCGAGAGCCTTTAATTGACACCCTGCTCTCACTGAGATGGGAAGGAATGACCGAATGAAAGACTAGGAACCAGAGCCGAAATACTTGAATGAAACTGCGAAAACCTAGGTTTTTAATCACTCACTTGTTCAAATACACCTACTGAGTCTTAAAACATATTTACTCATGAGCAAGGAAGGTGGATATGTAGAGGAAACATGTCTCATGCTTCCTCCTGAAGAACAAAGTCTAAAGTTGAGTTTTACATAAATACATAAGGGAGAGAATAAAGCTAAAGGGAATATCAAGTAGATATGAGATAATAATAACACGTCACAGACTGAGAAGTGGTGTAAAAGATATTCAGCAGAGGAATTGGAAGTGAAGAGAAAACAAGGAATAGGAGATGGTAGACAATGGAGAAGAAGAAGAAGAAATAAAGATGAGAAAAAGGAGAAAAGAAGGAGGTGAAGAAAAAGAAACAAGAAGCAAGATAAGAACAAGAAAAGAAGCTATACGTAATAGAGGGGGAAGAGGAAGATGGAGGAGGAAGAGGGAGGGGAAGACCCCTATACAAATTTCAGTACGCTTACACGCGAGCTCGTCAGTGTGCTCGCCAACGAGTTCGTTGACGAGCAAGCAGACGAACTCGCCAGCGAGCTCGTTTCGTTCCAAATATGCAAATTAGCTACGAGCTCGTTGGCGTGCTCGTTGGCGAGCTCGTTGGCATGCTCCAAATATACACGCTCGTCACTGGCCGATAAGCTCGTTGGCGAGCTCGTTGGTTTGCTCGTCAACGAGTTCGTCGGCGAGTTCGTCGGCGAGTTCGTGAACGAGTTCGTCGACAAGCTCGTCGGCGATTTCGTCGACAATCTCGTGGAATGGCTGCAAGCTTAATGGTAAACTGATTGATACTTCATAATCGATATTGGCAATATCGATATTACCAATTAGGTAATACCAATATATATCGATATTACCAATTAGGTATATTCTATTCTCAATTGTATTAACTCCATCACATAGATCATTTGAAGTGTATTCAAGAGTAACATTTAAAGTGACTCAGGCTCGTACACATATATATATACTAAATATGTATATTGTTTCTTGGTTAGTAATCATATAATCAATATCAATCTATCAATCTATTGCTAAAACGTGAATGTAATTGTAAAATGATCAGACAAAATAATCTATTGGTTAATAATGGCAAAAGGAAAATAGAAATCACAAAAATGATGTGCATTGTCTTAATTTGCTTAACAAATCATGATAAATGTATTTTTCTGTCACACGTGTAAAGTAATAATGAATATTCATGAGATGATTGGTTTCAATTGGCCCTATTAGACTTTAATGGGATTTCAATTGGACCAATCTGCCCCATTAGACTTTAAAAGGTTTTCAATTGGTTTTAATTGGACCAATTGAAGTCCAACTTCAGGCCAATTTGGGTCCCATTAAAGTATAATGGGGCATAGGCCAATGGGGCCAATGGGCCCAATTGGTCCAATAGGGACAATCTGGACCAATTGAAACTATCTGAAGTCCTATTAAATTCCCATTGAAACCTGTTAAAACCTATTGAGACCAATTGAAACCAATTGAAAATTAAATTGGTGTTCAATTAGTTTCAATTTGATTTTCGTCTTGGGTACCTAGTTACAACAAAAAAGTGAGTTAGTGGGGCTGAAGATAAGATCACATATTGCACAACAAAAAAGTTTGAAACAGTCCGTTAATTCCTCAGCCTCCTCTTATGTAATAAATTCCTCTTATGGTACCAGTTGAACGTGAAGTAAATTGTTTGGTTTGACAGAAGCTAAAAAGACAATTAACAGTGCTAATTAACACAGGAATTTACAAGGTCATGGGCTCAGCCTGCAACCTCATATGGTACTGCATGTCCTACAAAATGGCCGCCTATAGCCTTGCTTCAGACTGTATAATTTCCCACTTTTCTGTGGCAGACCTGCCGCAGACTGTTCCTGTGGCATACTGGTATGCGGCAAGTCTGGAGCAAACTTTCGCCCTGCCGCAGATCTGCCGCAGACTGTTCCTGTGGCGTACTAGCTGGTATGAGGCAAGTCTGGAGCAAAGTTTCGCCCTGCCGCAGACCGTTCCTGTGGCATACTAGTATGCGGCAAGTCTGGAGCAAAGTTTCATCCTACCGCAGATCTGCCGCAGACTGTTCCTGTGGCATACTAGTATGCGGCAAGTCTCGAGCAAAGTTTCATCCTGCCGCAGATCTGCCGCAGACTGCATGTTCCTGTGGCATACTGGTATGCGGCAAGTCTGCAGCAAAATTTCATCCTGCCTCAGATCTGCCGCAGACTGTTCCTGTGGCATACTGGTATGCGGCAAGTCTGCAGCAAAATTTCTTTCTGCCGCATACTTCGGCATACTCTTTGCCGCAGACTAAAAGTCTGCCGCAGAGCTGTGGCAGGTCTGCGGCAGGTCTGCGGCATACTTTTCACTTTCCTATGGGGAGGTTACCCCCGAGCTCGCCACGAGCTCCCCAATTTAACCCGAGCTCGCCATGAACTCCCCCTTTTACCCACGAGCTCGCCACGAGCTCCTCGTTTTACCCACGAGCTCGCCACGAGCTCCCCCTTTTACCAACGAGCTCGTCACGAGCTCCCCAGTTTATACCCGAGCTCGCCACGAGCTCCACCTTTTACCCACGAGCTCGCCACGAGCTCCCCCTTTTACCAACGAGCTCGTCACGAGCTCCCCCTTTACCCCTGAGCTCGCCCACGAGCTCCCCAGTTTACCCGCGAGTTCGCCACGAGCTCGTGACGAACTCGCGCACGAGCTCGCCAACATTTAGTAAGATCGTTACTAGCGTCCTGGAAGCGTGTTACGAGCTTAAAGCCTAAAAAACGATCTTATTAAGCTTACCACGAGCATAATACGAGTTCGCGACGAACTTAAATTTGTATAGGGGGAGGGAGGAGGAAGAGGGAGGGGGAAGAGGGAGGGGGAAGAGGGAGGGGGAGGAAGAGGGAGGGGGAGGAGGGGGAGGAGGAGGGGTAGGAGGAAGAGGGAGAGGGAGGAGGGAGAAGAAGAGGAAAAAGAAGACATTCTATTAAAATGCCAAAATGCCTTCCTTTAGCATCAAAACACACTCAACAATATGACAATTAACAATGAATACCAGTACTCAATTGAAACTATTTTCCTAGTCTTAAGGCCCGGTCACACAGGGAGGACGCATGGGGAACGCACGGCCAGCGCATGGAAAATGTGCAATTTTGGCCAGTGCGTTGTCGTTCGCTAGGCGTGCGTCATCACTCGTTACTCGTTCGTCGAGCGCGCTGGACCCACGCTATGCATTCGTCGTCATACGCTGTGTGCGTCGGGATTTTTTGAGCATGCTCAAAAACGTGCGCCGAGCTCGACGCATGAATGTACACGCCAAAGGCACGCCAGACATGCGTTGAGCACGCTAGACCAGCGCCAGACATGCGCGGAGCACACGCCCTGTATACGCACAGCGCGCTAGCTACACGCTGTGCATTTTGTGTCAGCTCAGTAGCTTTTCCAAAATTATGACAAAAGTTAGGCACACGGCCTTTTCCGATTTCCAATGCGCTGGCCGTGCGTCGTAGAACGCGGTGCATGCGTGGACCATTCGTCCAGCGCGCTAGCAACACGCTGTGCATTCGTGGAAGTTGTTATCATGTGCGCTCTGTGTGCGCCCTGTGTGCGCCCTGTGTGCGCCCTGTATGCGTCCAGCGCGCTAGCAACACGCTATGCATTTGGTGTCAGCTAGCTGTATCTTCGACAAAAGTTGGGCGCACGACAACGCACTGGCCAAAATAGGAATTTTCCAATGCGCTGGCCGTGCGTTCCCCATGCGTCCCCTCTGTGTGACCGGGCCTTTACAACAGGGATCCCAAAAGTTTGTGGGGGGGGGGGGGGGGGGGGGTATAGTAAGTGATCTGTTGATACCCCAACACTTGAGGCCAGTGACCTATGAACACCACAATGGAATCCTGGAGAGAACAACACTATCCTCAGGTATGATATTGTTGTCCTTAGGGTAAGGTGAGACCAAAGGCATTGGAGAGACCTTAACACAGAGATGTCAGGCTATATAGCCCTATCAGATACAACGTAATTTAATGCAGTATCATGGAAAGTATACCAACAATATCTAGGCAAGCTCAGTTTGCTCCTTGGTTGTACGATTCTCTGCATAGACTATGTACGACGAAGGTACTATGGTTAAGTGAGAAGTTTGAGTAACTGGTAACAGTAAAAACCATTTGTGAGCTTTCTTTAATTTCTTAATTGTGTAGCTTTAAAAAAAAAAAAAAGTAAAGGCAAAGTCACATGAAAACAATTGCTCTTGAAATATCCTCATATTTAAAATACGACCAGATATAATCTAGAAATGTGTACCAAATTTTGATGTTACATAATTGAGTAGTCCCCTGTACTTATATCTAGGTGCGGGGCTTTCATTCTGCATGACTTTGAGCAAAAGTTGGGCATTCATTATTCCAAAACCTCATACATATAATACACCATTATTTGTGTAAACTATGTTATCAACCACATTAATTTGTATACAGTTTCTTTCAAATAGTTATATTTGATGTATCAACACAATGTGCATATGGATAGGGAAGTTATTTAGTTATTCTTAGCTATGACATCATTATTTCAGCACTGACCCTTGCTTTCAAACCGCCCTCTAATGAGCAGTCTTTTGTTTCTACACTCTCTGGCCACCAACCTCGGACTGGATAAAGGTTAGAGAAATATTAGTTGTGTATCAGCTACACTCTCCCAGCCAATCAGCAAACGGAATGCTTCTTTTAGCGATGACATCATCAGTCAATCATAACTACTATGACAGCGAGTTTTGCCGATGGTTGCTACCGTAGTTCCTTATAGTATGTTATGCTTGATTCCGTTGCACTACATTTCAATACCCCATTCACAGCCAGGAGACTGATATAAGATCAGCAAAAGACTGAATAAAAAAATTGCATTACCAGTACTTCTAATGGCTACGAATTGGTCAGTATCAGTTAGTTTGGCAGTATCACTGATGTTTAATTACAATAAATCATTTTAAAAATCAATATAATATCCTCCTGATGTATAATCACATAAAGATTGAATTGATTACTCAGTGATTGCTGTTTCCTGGATTTGCAATTGATCAAAATGTTTTATGGCAAGAGGCCAAGGATATGTTTAAGCAACGAAGGAAATACTATTGGAATTTCTTGAACTGTCTTGTAATGAATCCCACCGCTGCCACCATGTATAAATGGCTGTAGCCAATTTCTGAAGAGCAGTATGAAAGGCGAATTCTCACATGAAAATATTACAGTTTTAAATTGTAACTGAAATTTATTTCATCAATACTCATGAATTTTAAGTTTTATGAGATTTTTGCAGACTTGATCTTGACAAAATTTAAACATTAAATTGCAAATACTTGCATCAATATCAATAATTTCTATTTGCATTGTATGATTTCTGTAGAGTTGATCTGAACAAATTTTCAAAGTTAAATTGAACATAGTGGCATTAATATTCATATATGTTTTAAAGGCACAAGTTAGAACAGACTGCAAAAACTGTGGAGGAGGTACACAAAAAAGGCAATGACTAACTCAAATTAAAATTCAAATAAAACAAACAGGTGATCATTTCATTGAAAAGACATTGATATGATATAAATAATTTTCTTTGAAAATACTGACTACCATTAGCAGAGCAGGCATACCACAATTATGACCATTAACACGTTAAGCAAATGTTTGGAATTAATATTGACATATGCACAGCTAAAAAGAGCAAATGACCATTCACATTTAGACTATTTAATTTTGATGACACTCCGACTAAGATATCTGGAGCAAGAGACTGATCTACTTTCATTATCGTTTTGGTTGAAACCTGTCAGCAGCCAGAAACATCTGATAGCTGAGTCAAAATTGCAATGGTGGGTGTGTGTGTGTACGTGGGAGTCTATGCACATTAGCAAAAGGGAGTCAATTTGTTATGTTGAGGTGGAAAAGGGCTTAAGCACTTCCTATCTGAACACATACAATGATGTGTCAGACCTCAGTATATTTTGGAATGAGAATAGCAACCAAACAACATCAACAATCAATACAATGTAAACATCTCAGAAAAGTAAACCAGTAATATGTTGATGCCGTGTGGATAGTTTCTGCCCTACTGTTTCTCAAATATTTCACAAGGCTTCTTATTCTTAAAGCTGAGGATTTTTTTTTCTTCAGGCTTTTTATATAATAATTTGTCATTAACACATCAGTCCATAATAATGATTATTTGTTTTAATTACCTTCTTCTGAAAATATTTCTCATGTTATTATATCTATCACCCTAACATCTCTGACTTTAAAGTCATTTATACCAGTACCACAGTACCAATTCCTTTAATATTGTTCCTGTTAATTTTCATTTTCCCCTTGCCCTAGGTATATTTTTGTCTGAAATTTTTTGAGCATATTTTCATTAATTCTTACCCAAAGTAATACACAATGCACCTATTTACACAAAGACTTTCCTGTATAACCATGTTAAATAGTTAACTTTAAGGAACATATCATTAATTGGCGTCCCTTTAAAGATGCATCATGGAGAAGAGTTGATTAAACGAGAACAACTGCTACACATTGATAGGTGATTAGTAGTAGAGTTTACAGCCCCCTCTAACCCTTGACTTTTATCAATTAATATGGGCTAATCACTATACCATCTGATCCCCTGACTCTATAGCCTTTAACACAAACTAACACTCAACTCTCGTTACAAAATATTGTCTCATTATCATTTTGTAATATCGTTCCCAGTGCTCTCACTTCTCTTCATGTATTTTCATTTTCCTGCATTTTTTTATCCTTTACTGTTGATTCTTGAAATAGTACAAGATTTATATTTGTAACTTTATGTCACTTTATGATATATATATATTATCTTAAATTCACTCTCTGTCAGGGGCTTACAATGAAGCATCTTTTAACAGCAGAAAATTGGCCTTAAAAAGCACCAATGACTACATAGCTAGATGGGTTTAAGATACTTGGCAAAAATATTCATAATTGAATAGCAAGTGTCGACAAAGGCTGCCCCTGCCCCTCCCCTAAAACACTCTTGCACAAGTGACCCAGGTCAAGCTAATGCAGGCTTGGCTAAAGTTTGTAAAGGATTCTGTTAATATATGAAACAGAGCCCCCCCCCTCCCCCTCTTTATATATATCTGTCCCCCTCTCTCTTTCCCTTACAGGGTTCAAATAAATATCAACAGATCATCCTACATCTATGGAGGGTCACCAAACTTTGTATAAGCAGTGAGAGATGATTCTACCTCATATAACTATACTATGACTTAACAGTTATATAATGTGTATAAAATTACAACATTTGCTCAAAATTTGTTTCACAAAAATATAGGATTAGGGTTTGCACAAGTTACATTGGCTTTAAGCTTACTTTTAAAATTAGGTAAGCTTAAACATTTGGCCTAGGGTTGAAATTAGTTGACAAGTTTAGTAACTAGTATGTCCTTACAGTTCTTTTTTCATAAATATAAAACTTATTCATGTACATAGTATGTTTTTCTTCACTTGCTGTCTTTAATTTTATACTGCAGAGTTATACAAACTAACACTTAATAATACATGAACATATATGTATATGATTGTTCTTACTTGTTGCTTTGAAGAAATACTGCTACTGCTACTGATACTACTAATGATAATAATAATAACAAGAACAACAACAATAATAACAACAACAATAACAATTACCCTGGTCACTGGATTCAAGGATGATGATACATTATAGGATCAATATCAAGAAAAGCAATAAGTTCCGTCACCTGATGATAAGGCTATCACCAGGCTGGCATCTCGAGCGAGGCCAAATTCAAGCAGGCTAAAAATAAATGAGAGGAGATCCTATCACACAGGTTTGGCATAGCTCAAAATAAGATGTAAGGGCTATGGATCATATGGTGAAATCTAACTAGTTACACCTATCATGCGACGACGACGCAAACTGAAGAAGGCGATAACCTTCGGTAGCATATGGATTCCTTCCAAAACTATCACGTAATATTGGACCTAAGGTGTGGGGTGCACACTTACGATGCAAACACCAAGAAGTAAACATTTGATGTTGTTTTCTTTCTCGTCTTCCTTAAACACTATTTAAGAAATGTCATACTGTAATCATGAGAAAAGACCGTGTTGGGCCGTGATTAGTAGCATTAGATAAGATACGAAAACATTTACTGACTCTTTTCATCTCTCCTAGGTTATGACAGTACAGACAAATAAATATCTTTATAACGATTATACATAAAATGCAAGTGTAAACAATAGAGTAAATATCACACTCAGCATTGAAACTTTTTACAAGACTTGCCATTGTGGGTGTTTGACATAGAAGTCTTAGTCATATATCTAGAAGTAGCAGTAGGAGAAGAGCTGAAAAACACTTCAATTTCTAAAATGGCAACCAATTTATAAAGATATCTATCACAAAATTAAGAATAAAATTTATTTAATCTAAAAACTAATATTTTTGATACCCTGTTTACTTTACAGCACATTTTACCTTTCACATCATTAATAAGCATAACGTTTGAAAGGAAAGTAACTACTCATTCTAATAATATATCATCATCTCTTGAGTGCCAGAAGGGCATTAACTCTGTGTTAAAGTATATGAAATAATGTCCTTTTGGCTGTCAGCAGATGATATCATCTACATAAACATATTTTGCTGATGACTCATGCAATTCTAAAAAAAGACTTGTTCTGTAATTCCAACCACATTTTGACGAGAAAAATAGAGAAGGATTTTCTCAGATTACGTGGCTAGCACGGAATAAACATTGTGGAGAGGAGGTTGCTCACTTTTCCAAACAAACAGGGAGTGTTTTTAGTTTCGATGCCCACCCACATACCATGTTCTACATGTTCAAGTTCACATGACAAATCAATGTACTTTCACCGGAGTAGGTACTCAGAATCTAATAGCATGTTCAGACTAAGGTAATTTACCACAAAATTGTATGAAGAAACTGGTATGAAGCAACTCGTATGGAGCAACTTGTATGGAGAAACTCGCATGGAGAAACTTGTATGGAGAAACTTGTATGGAGAAACACGTATGGAGCAACTCGTATGGAGAAACTCATATGGAGAAACTTGTATGGAGAAACTTGTCTGGAAAAACGTTGTGTAGAGTCATTGTATAACGCAAGGAGTGTAAAACTAGAAAACAACATGTATAAAGAAAATTGTATAAAGAAACTGATTTTGACAAGCTCAGTTGACATGACAGCTGGCCAATTATGAGCATGCTCTCACGATAAGCCCCGCCCAGTTGTACGATTTTGGTAAGATACAACGTTTGGACTAGAGCGGGAGCCTGATTCTTTATTGAGTTTTCGTTCGAAAAGATGCTCAAACAGGCATTTCGCTATGCCACATATTGTTATACCATGTTCAGACTAGGAAAATTTGAATTACTAAACGTATAGCTGTACAAGATTCATATGGCTATACAGTGAATAGTGGAAGTCTGAACGCAGCGTAAGTCTTTTATTGCTCATGGTATTCTACATCATGATAATGGATTTGTATGTTGAAATGCCAAACCCATATCCACACATGAACCCTATAACATACAGGTTATCAGGGGATGTATATCATGGTTTTATGTGCATTTATGTCAGCATTCAGACTAAACAATGCTCTTATATTGTTTCCATTATAACAATAGCAGGCAATCACACGGTTGTGGTTTGCAAATGTCACTACCCTGAAAAATAATGTAAAAAATCAATGAGGAATGTCTTTGATAAATATTGGAATGATTTGATTTGATTTGATTTTATTTATTCATCATCAATAACATCAGTGATTAAACATTTGAATACATCGTGAATGGTACATGTTCATAAATGAATATTATAGATCATATTAAAGAAAAACCTAACAAAGTATTGATATGCTAGACATATGTCTTTTCTCATAGAATATAGAAGGTGATGAAAAGGAGCCAAATAATAGCACATGTGCTAGTCGAGTCTGGCCCCTGTTCTTAGCACACACTTGGCAAAAATAAATATATCATTATCAAAAAATAAAACTTGACAGTAGAAGTATACATGTTGAGTAATACCGTAGCACAATTTCTACACTCCAAATATAATTATGAAGAGGATATACCAGGTTAAAAAGTCATAGATACATGTATCTACAGATTATTTATACAAAAAATTGCATTTTTTTGACAAAAAAAAACAACAAAAATGTAATATGGAGATTATTTACAATATATACATGTGTACTTGCATAATTCAATCACTTATTCATCAAGTAATCGTTGAGATGTTTACGAAAAGTGTTTCTAGACCCTTTGTTTTTGATTTCATCGGGAAGTTCATTCCATAATCGGGTTCCTACACAAGTTACTGAAAATTTGCCTTGTGTTGTTTTATACAGTGGTATACGTAGATGGCCCTTTTCTCTTTTTCTTGTATTGTATCTATGCTCAATTTTATCACAATAATCCGTCAAACAGTGAGGTAAATTATTATGTACTAGGTCATACATAAATGTACATAGAGACAACTCATAGAACTTGTTAATATCTAAGATTTTCAATTCGTAAAACAATGGTGCTGAACGACTCATAAAATGGCTAAATGTGATTGTCCGTATGGCCATCTTCTGTGTATACAGTATGCAATTTAAGTGAGACTTGTAAGTGCTCCCCCACACTTCAATTCCGTATGATATATGAGGTTGAATAAAGGTTTTATACAACAACACTAGGATATTTCTAGGCACAAAATGCCGTAAGCGGAAGAGGATTCCTACTTTTTGTCTGATGCATTTATTAACCATTTGTATGTGGGGTTTCCAAGTCAAGTGTTTATCAATCTTTATCCCAACAAAGAGCGAAGAATCAGCTTCTATTATTTCAGCTTCTGATATAGCCAGTTGCCCTTGAACATTAATCTGCCGTCTCTGGTTTCTTATTAGCATATAACTCGTCTTTTGTAAATTAATTGTCAGTTTATTAGCATTACACCAGTCTGAAACAATTTGAAGATTTGTGTTCACTTCAGTCATATCAATTTCTTTTTGCCCTTCAGGAAATGTATGGAATAAGTTTGAGTCATCCGCAAAGAGTCGAAAGTTAAAGTAACGTGTAGCAAATGGCATATCATTAATATAAAGTAGGAAAAGCGTTGGGCCTAGGACAGAGCCTTGCGGTACACCACATGTTAAAGGCAGCATGGGAGATGTTACATTTCCGTACTGTACAAATTGAAATCTTCTATAAAAATAGTCCTTAAACCACTGTAATGCTATTCCTCGTATTCCATAGTGTGAAAGTTTGCTGTATAAAATATCATGATTAATTGTATCAAATGCTTTCTTAAAGTCTACAAATATCCCAAGTGTGATTCTTCCCTCATCCATTGAATTCCTCAAAGTGTTAACTAAATTTATCATTGACAATTTTGTACTGTATTTTTTACGGAAGCCATACTGGTGCTCATATAATACACGATTTTTTTCAAGAAAGTCAAGAAGCCTATTATTTACAATTTTTTCAAAAACCTTCCCAAGAACAGGTAATACTGAAATAGGTCTATAATTTCCTGCTTCATCTTTAGGTCCTTTCTTATAAACAGGTGTCACTTTTGCTATTTTAAAGGCATCTGGGAATTTACCAGAGGTGAAAGACAGATTGAAAATAAATGTAAGGGGAGAAGTTACATAGTGCACAGCATCTTTTATCAGCTTGATTGGCATATTATCATACCCACTAGCTTTCTTTACATTCAAGGCTATTAAATGGTTGTTAACCTCAGTCTCAGTAACTGGTTTCCAGAAGAAAGATTTGTCTACACCATCGTCTAAAACTTTCTCTGTATTACGATTTGTGTTTGGTATGGCATTCGCCAAATTTGGACCAACATTAACAAAGAAGACATTAAATGCATTTGCAATATCTTGTTCATTACACAGGGTTTCATTAGTACCAGTATCATTCACACACAATTTATCCACCACTGTTGGCTTAAACGAATTGTTTCCACCACTTAAAATCTCGTTTACAGTCTTCCATGTTTTGCTAGTATCACCCTTATTTTCAAGGAATATCCTACTATAGTAATTTCTCTTTGAGTTTCTGATTATTGTAGTTAACATATTCCTGTACTTCTTGTATGTTGTTAAATAGACAGGATTGTGGTTGGTGGCAAGAACCTGTGAATACATTGTATGTTTCTTTTTTATGGAATTCATTATAGCTTTTGTAATCCAAGGTTTCTTAGGTTCGTTCTTTCTCCTTTTACCGTGTTGAGCTACAACTGGTGCATGCTCATCACACACTTTTGTCATGATTTCACAAAAACGGGAGTATGCGAGATCAGCATCATCCGCTGCATAAACTGATTCCCATGTTATGTTGGCAAGCTCAGCATGGAATTTTGTAACATCATAGTTCTTGTAAGAACGAGACATTAATTTTCCTCGGCAAGACTTTTTCTTAAATTGTATATTAGACTTAAAAATGGTAAAGATCGGAAAGTGGTCTGTAACGTCAGATTCAATTATTCCTGCATGAATACTGGGAACATTCATATTGGTATATATATGATCAATCAAAGAGAAGCCATGTTGCGTTACTCTAGTAGGAAAATTAATCAATTGATGCATGCCGATACATTGCATGGAGGTGAGAAAGTTATCAGCTGCCATTTCATCGCCTAGAAGATTGATATTAAAGTCTCCAGTTAGCACACATTGACTTTTGTCTAATTTCAGATCATGTACAATACTTAACAGACTATCCTGAAACTCATGAATATCTGTATTTGGCTTGCGATAGATGACACCAATAATGATCTTCTTTTCATTAATTACTACTTCCAACCAAAGTGATTCAGCATGTGCTACTTCAAAATTTCCCAAAAGCCTGTATTTAAGGGAAGAGTGAATGTATGCACCAACACCTCCACCTCTTAAAGTATGATTGCGGCATTTCACCTCTAAAGTATAGCCTTGTATGCCCAAGATGGATGTGTCTGGTACGCTCCACACTTCAGATAAACATATTATATCAAATTTTGATTTGATACTACATTCGTATAACAGTTTTAGGTTTTCTATATTTCTATTCAAAGATCTGATATTGACATGTGTAAGAGAAAATGCATTTTCAGTTTTGGTTTGCAGAACATCATCAAAATTAACAGGAGTTAATTTGTGTGAACTAAGACACAGATTGAGTTCATTGTCCTCCATTTTAAAGTCATTTTTCTATTAATGACTTAAAATTACTCAGATAAAAAGAAAATCAAGCAATGACAAATAGCTTGAAGCGAGCGTAATCCATATCATCAAGTCTGCATCGAGGTCTGCAACTAAATAAATAAACTCACAATAGGAAAGTTTTGAATGATATGAAATTGACATTTTGACAACATAGTCATGCTTACTACACACAAATGGATTCATAAAAGTTTGTTAGGGGCAATAAGATAGCACTATCATACTCCTAGAAACAGAGAAGGTCTGTATTTTGGTAGTATGAAAGTACTTTATAATCATTTTTGCCCCCAAAATTTATCATGATGGAGACATATAAGAAGTATACAAGAAAATGTAAAAGTATCCATATTCTCTTACACTAAAATGCAATTTTTTTAACTTTAAAAAGAAGTTACAGATAAAAAGAAAATTTGTGAAGTCATGAATGTGTAAATGTTAATGAAAAATAATTTTTCAAGAATGAGTAAATATTTCATGAAGAGGTTAAAAAAATGTTTTTAATTGACAGAAGGAAGAGAAAATGTAGGAAATATATAAATAAAGTTTAAATCAAGAATAAAAATGTATATAGTAAAGTAAGGAAATGAAATAACTCACCTGTCCTGAATAGAACAGCGACATTTTGATATCTTATCCTTAAAATTCACAAATATAAATGATCTCTCCGCTAAGCCTGGTTTCAAGAAAGTCTACAAGTCTTGCCGATAACTATCCAAAACTCTAAGACTACTTAAAGCTGCTCATCATGTCGGAAAGGTCAAAGTTCAAGTCAGGTCATTCAAGTCACTATGCTTGTATTAAAAGTTGATATCAGACTGTGTGTTGTTCACATATGCTTCCTTTCATTACAAGCTGTTGCATTTGATGAAAAAGTAACACATGTGTTAACAGGGTGCAGAACTACTAGGGTTCAACAGTACACATTTATACACGTAGAAAACTGGTTTCTAATTCACTTCCCTGAATCACTCTTCACATCTCAAAAAGTTCAGTGCCAAACAGGTATTGACGTAAAATGTACAAACTCTTACAAATACACAAATGCTTAGATCAGCGTTGCTAGGGAAGCGATAACCATCTTCCTGCAATTGGCAACGTTCTGCGAGTTAGGCGAGGCTGCAAAAGATGAAAAGAGTATACAAGGTGGAGAGGTGAACAGCACAGAACCATAACAAGAGAGATAAACAGGAGTTCACAAACAGTTGCCAAACGCAGAAGAAAAAGAAAAGACAGACAGACAGTAGGCGAAGCCAGCCCCCTGTTGTATGTACAGTGATGGGGTAGAGGCGTATGGGAACTGACGAGGCAGTGTGGATCTGGGTCGTTGCATTGGGCAGAAGTCCTGGTGGAGAGATGGTGGTGGGGAGGGGGCGTCGGTAATTAGGGGGCCCTCTTTTGGAAGTAGGGGGAGGGGGCTGGTCTCGAATGACAGGTGAGTAAAGATGATACAGTGGATGGATGGTGGATGGATGGATGTTATATGGTGTCATAATATGAGTCATAAGACCATACCACAGCTCACGATGGCGCATCTTCCCTTACTCATTTTCCAGCTGAGGCTCAATAGTTTGAAAATAAAGATCTCATACTCAATAGCTATGAATTGCAAACTATTCAAACTGATCCACCTCACTAAACTTTAAAACTCAATGTCTTGACAGAAATAAACAAATACCCTAATAACAAGCCAAATAGATTGGATACTAATGAATTTATAATGTAAAAAAAAACTCCCCAAAACAGACAATATAGCTCAATGGTTATTGGAAATGAATCTATGGTATTGATCACAGATATCAAATCTCATGATTGAAAAGTAATAATATTAATGTTTTATGAAGGTATCAAATGGTCTGATTTACATAGGATTATTTACAGATTATACATGGCTTCCTGTGGCAAGAGTGGAGAGGGGTATAGAGGAGGGTATATGATAATCCATTGGTACCTTATCCCCTATTGACGAAAATCACATGAGGAAAGTATTTATGGGAAAAGGGGGTAATAGCTTATCCTTCCTTTTTGGAGGGGAGGGGGGAGTTTTTCCCCTTCCTCCCTCTTCATCGATCTCCATAATGCGTGACCATCATTAGATACATGATAAAGTGTCAGAGGCGTTGGATTAGATTTTAATGGGAGGTCGGAGAAAGTATCTGTCTTCCGTTGGTATGTGAAGAAGGGCAAAGGCCTCTTTAATGGGGGGGGGGGGGTTGTTCTCCTTTCTCCCCCTTCCCGCCATCATAAGATACATGATAAGGTGTCCAAGGCGGTTGGAATACATTCTAATGAGGGGCATAATTGAGTATGTGTACTACGTCCATTGGTATGTGAAGAGGGGCAAGGGTCTTTTAATTGGGGGGGGGGGGGGGCTTTATTCCCCTTCTCCCCTCTCACCTTCATCCTTCTCCTTAATGCAATGACCATCATAAATAAGATACATGATGAAGTGTCAGAGGCTGTTGGATTAGATTCTAATGGGAGGTAGAAGAAAGTATGTGTCATCCATTGGTATGTGAAATCAGAGTAAGACTTGTCTTCAACTCCAGTCCTAACTGCTTGAACATCATTAGATCTTTCCCCTTTCTAAGCTTCAGTACACAATGCCACAACGGTGTTACGATCATCAGTCCAATCAGGGTACAATACCAACACACCGGGAGTTAAAACAACCACAATTCAAAAACATTAATATAAACATTTAACAAGTCCAGTTCAATGGGGATCTTACCAGGAGGGACACACCCCCAGCAAAACCAAATCTGGAAGAACCATTGTATATACATTAAGAACTAAAAATGTGACCGTCAATGAGGCCCTGCAATAATTTTAAACCCCAAAGGCATCTGAAAATGTGATTTAGAGGTGTTTTTTTTTAACAAACTAAATTGTTCCTTAATTCTGGTTTAATTCATGAAGTGAACAGCCCCACCTAAAAAAGTTTTACAAACACTGTGGTAACTAATGACTAGCCTGTATTTGCATTGTTTATAATAATCAAAACATCTCCATAAAATAAAACATTAAATATTTCTAGAAATACTACCCCTGTTTTTAAATTGTGTCTCCTGACTTCTATTTTCACCTCAATTAACATGTTTTTCTAAATCTCTAATCCTCACAACACTCTCCTATTCAATCATTCACACTGTATGTGAAACAGTTTTGTAAGAGCACTTTATCAACAGAACTGTTGGATAGGCAACAAATTTTTAATTATTTAAACATACTTGTGGCTTACATCCAGAATTTTTACTTGTTCACAACTAAGTTATGATTCTACTTTTAAGCACTTTCAACTGTAAAAGAGACCAAGTAAGAAGACTACACACATGAATAATACACCTGTTCATTGGCAGTGATCTTCCATGTCGAAAGTAAACCAGATACCTGATACCGATGAGATCTCAGCGCAAGTAAGTCACTGCTCTTCACAGCATTGAAATGTCTATGAGACATCCAATGATTCATCTGTTCTTGAGGGCCATAAGAGCATAAAGTCTTTTAAAGCACAGTTAATGCCCATCTAGTTTTAAAGTAAACTAGACGCCCGATACCAATGAGATGTTTATGCAAGTAAGACCCTGCTCACAGCATTGAAATGCCTGTGAGACATCCAATGATTCATCTGTTGAGGGCAAAAAGGGCCTTAACTTCTATCACTGAACATAGAGTTAATGACCTTTTGACATTCAACAGAGGAATAGTCATATGTCACATTTATGACTAGATGGATGTCTTATGAGTGAATCAAGATTGATTTACTAGGAAGACATTGCATTTTATAAGCTTGGTAGTAGAAGGGTGTAAGATGCTTATTCCATTATTTGGTTATCGTTCATAACTTCATATCCTAGTCTGGGTAATGTCTTTATTGTTGCAACAGATATAGTGAAATGTGTACCAAAAAAAGCAACCATCTTAAAGCTAAAGACCAGTTATGGTCATGCAATTGCATAGTGAAAGAAACGTTGTGAAATCGATCAGAAAAGGTTGATCATCTAGCATAGATGTACTGCAAGGTTCTGGATTCATCCAAATTATAAGAAATTTGACCAAGTCTTCAAAAAGTTAGAAGCACTGTACACAGAAAGATGTATATGGGACTACACACATGTGCGCGACACGTGCATTTGTATCTCTCAACAGTATATAGATATACTAATTTACCAAATATATCAATTAGTAGGCGGTTTCCCGTCAAAATTGTTATCTTCATGTAAAATTCAAAACATATTCTTTCACATGATTGGTAATAAGAGCTTCCATTTCATTTTTTGAAATTGGGGCGTTTCCAATACTGGTCTTTACCTTTAAAATTGTGCCACCATCAAGTTTGAAACTGGAAGTTGATTCAATAGTATGAAATAAAGATGTTTGATTCTTGGTGCTCCACAAATCAGTGTACTATACTAAAAGAGCTTCAACTGGATGAAAAAAAAAGTATATTAAAGGGCATGTGGTGTAATGATATGAAATAAAATCATGTGTTTCATGTTGTCTTTTTATTATAGTATAATAATACAATCTGGATCAATTTAGATCACAAGTTGCACTTCCAAGAAACTAAACATCATTTAAGCAAAGTTGTGGCCGTAGCAAATATCAAAGCATCTCATTTAAAGTTTGAAAGTTGGACTGTCTGAACTCACTGTACACGACACGAGCAACTGTCTAAACAGGTTGACCATGACATCATAACTGGTCTGATTCCCCAGTAAATTTCATTACGGCCTGCTCCATTAATACTTGAGGTCAAGGCTGTATATAAGATATGATATGTCATCGAGATGAGGTTATTTCTGATCAGTTGTGATTGTTGAAATTGACAGAAACAGACCCTGAAACAGAAACTGCACAGGTACAGGATTATGAGATAAATGTCAGGTGTAATTTAGACAAAACGTCATAGAATACGATCATATCGTAGGATATCGGTGAAGCTAAAACTGTAATGGTTGAAATTGACTGATATTACACACCATGAAATAGAGAGTGCACAAGTACAGGGTTATGAGATAAATGTCAGGTTAATTTAGACAAAAGGACATAGAATATGATCATTACGTAGGATATCGGTGAGTTATCAGTTAAGCTAAATCTGTAATAGTTGAAATTGACTGATGCAGACTAAGAAATAGAGAGTGTACAGGTACGGGGTTATGTCCGGGTTATATCAGGTTTAATTTAGACAAAAGAACATAGAATATGATCATAATGTGGGATACCATATAGTGGATTGGTCAAGCAAATACCGCAATTGGTTTAACACACCGTAGTATATAAATGTGTCTTGTATAGGTCCTAGTGAAGATCCAAGGTATTTGGTCTTTTATGTCACATTACCAAATTCATACAATAATGAAGAAAATTAACGATGGTGAAAAATTATTCTTGATATTTTTTCATTCTGATCCAAGTTATGGTAAGAATCTAAAACTGATATAATCACCAGACCCCCAACCATTGTCACAATCACCATTATCATCAAATACTATCATATATGATGTACTCAACAACATATGGGACAAAACACCATGGACTAGCCTTATATATCGAAAGACATCTTCACAAGTCAAGTTTATAAATGTTCCTCATGTTTTCAATATTCACCTTGATAAACCAATTTTAAACTTTTAAAAGAAAGCAAAACCTTCATATTCCACAAATTGTTGATATTATTTAAGAATTTAGGCAGTTAATGGCTCCGCACACAGCATGGGTTAATAATGTTATTCCTAATAGAAAAGCCTTATCTTACTTCAAGTTAAAAGTACAGTATGCACAGACTGCTACGACTAGAACGGCATTTAATCAGTGTAAAAGTCATCTGCATTCCTAGCAACAGATGCGATATACAACTTCACTGATAGTCTCCCTTTTTTTACATTTATGATGACGGTATGTGGCTCGGGTGTATGGCCAGCTACTCATCAAGTCTAGAGGCCTTTCCAATAATGACTTTTACTGGTACAGAGGCTTGAACATATGAGCAAATGACAGATAAGATATAGGAGAAACACACATAAAAGTCAGCTTGGTTTGGTTGATGAAGTCTCCCCCGCTGGTGAAATGGAAGAGTCGAGGTGATCCCTGTCTACTGTAGATGTTAACTTACTGTGGACAGCTTTGATGTCTTCTTGTGGGGGGGAATTTTTGAATGAGGGGATGGGTTAATTGCAACAGCTGGTTAGGTTTGATGAAGTAATTAATAGGGAGGGTTCAAATAGCCAACTTCATGGGTCACTGCAACCCCCTGCCAACTAGTGGAACATTCCCAAGATGACTAGTGAGGAGTGAACTTTTTGAACTCATCATTCACAGGAATAGGGGTATACACAAGACTCTCATTGCCTAATTAAAATAACACACCCATGAATTAGCACCTCCCCTATCTTGGAATGGTACAACCCAATGTATCTTCTTGTCAGTGTATATTGATACACTTCCAACAGACCGATACATTGGCCTAATAGGTGAAGCCTTCTGTGCCCTTAAATATATCAATGGCAGAGTCTACATCTTGCAATGAAACCCCCTGCAAATAATGGTATTTCCTTTGTATCAAATTAACAATGTGACAAGCTGGTCTCTTCCATTATCAGAAATAGGTGACACTGCTAAAAAGGATCATAGGTGAGTACAACCATGGCTGCAGGTGTTCTTATTATTTCAATGGTGAGACTTTTTCAACTATGGAAAGTAATAAATAGAGAAAGACAAAGATTAAATTGAGTTTATATACGTATGTATCAACAACAAATGGTCTTCTTCACAATACAGAATGTGCTCATTTCTACAAATTTCCTGCCAGCAAAATACTGATTTGGTGGGGCAAGGGGAACGTTTGTTTTAACCAAAATGTATTTACTAATTATCACCAACAAATTTCCATTCAGATAATTTGGGTACAAATGTTATATTCAAAAGGCTAATACATTCTCAATCATTTCATTCATGATGAAAAATGCAGACATTTTCTTCCTTTTTAAACAGTGTTTTGAATACAGTAGCTTAATGTACTGGTTAATGTTGATTTATTTTCAGTCCAGAATAAAATGTATAAATATTTGTTTCTACCAAGATAAAGGGATTAACTAATTGATTTTGGCAGCTCTGTCATATTAAAACTGTGCCTCGTATCTCACACAGCAAAGCTAATCTGGTCTGTTTTGAGATAAGCAGACGAAATGTAATGCTTGGGTTTAATTGTTAGCAATAGCACTGTCAGGCGCTGTACTATAACCCTTGCAAAGTAACAGAATGCATAGGTTAGATTATTTTTCTGACATTTTGAATACTTCCATCTCTCTCTTGACTACTTCCTCTTTTGTTTATCTTACTCTTTCTCCTCCTCTTTCTCTACTCATAACCTTATTTACAAGCAATACTTGTTTTTTTTTCAATACTATTCAGCTCAAATATACAACACTAAACAAATATAAATATGCTCCGATCATCGTCACTCTTCCAGGAGGAAAAATGATAAACCATGGCTGACTAGAGCTATTAAGAAGTCAATTAAAAAGAAACATAAATTGTATGGTAAAGTATTAAAATCAAATTATAGTGAAGATAATTTGAAAAAATATAGGACGTATAGAAATGTTTTAACTACAGTTTTGAGGAATGCGAAGAGGAAATATTACAGTGATGTATTTGAAATGTATAAAGGTGATACGGCGCAAACATGGAAGTCAATAAATAAGCTATTGAAGAGTGGAAACAGTAAAGTAAAAACGTCACATGTAGATAAGCTCTGTGTTGATGAAAATGGTAGTAAGAAAGTTGTAACTTCAGGGAAAGAAATATCAGAAGGCTTTAATGATTTTTTTGTGAACGTTGGGCCTAACCTTGCTAAATCTATTAAAGGTAATGTTGACGATGTTATTACATTCAAAGGTTATCTTAGTGATGGAATAATTGACTCTATGTTTTGGGAACCAGTTACTCATTATGAGGTACAGGACTATTTATTAACTTTAAATGTAAAGAAAGCTTGCGGCTTTGATGATATTCCAGCCCGATTACTGAAGGATGCTGCTGAAGTAATTGCAAAACCATTATCTTATATTTATAATCAGTCATTATTGAACGGTGTGTTCCCAGAGGCAATGAAAGTAGCCAAAGTTACACCAATTTTTAAAAAAGGGGATAAAAATGTCCCAGGCAATTATAGACCTATTTCAGTTTTGCCTCTTTTGGCCAAAATATTTGAGAAATTAGTAAACAAGAGGCTACTTGATTATTTTGAAAGAAATGATGTCTTGTATAAGCACCAGTATGGCTTTCGTAAACATTATAGTACTAAGTTGTCTTTAATTAATTTGGTTAATGATGTGCTTAAATCACTGGATAAGGGCAGTGTAACACTAGGTGTATTCCTAGATTTCCAGAAAGCTTTTGATACAATTGATCACGCAATATTGGCTGGAAAATTAGAACATTATGGAATAAGGGGCCTGCCTCTCCAGTGGTTTAAAGATTATCTTTGTAATAGATTTCAGTTTGTGAACTATGATGGACATAGCTCATTGAAGCAGATAATAACATGTGGTGTACCTCAGGGTTCTGTGTTGGGACCTACACTGTTTTTGTTGTACATAAACGATTTGCCAAACTCAACAAATTATTTTAATTTTAGACTTTTTGCCGATGATTCTAACTTATTTCATACGTTTCCACCGAGACAGAATTAAATTGATATGGATAATATAGTTAATATGCATCTTGATAAGGTGACCATATGGTGTAAGGTGAATAAACTTACAGTCAATCTCTTAAAGACTAATTATTTGTTAATAAGAGGGAGTAGACAATCAGTAGTAACTCAAGGGGTGCTAAAAATAGCAGAGACTGAAATAGCCCAGGTTGATGTTGCATCATTTGTAGGAATTTATATAGATCAACACTTGACGTGGAAACCTCATATCCAAAGGTTAAAGTTTATTAGGAAAAGGGTTGGTGTTTTATATAGATTAAGACAGTTTGTGCCAAGGCGTGTTTTGTTGTTACTGTATAAGACGTTAATTCAACCGCATATGACCTACGGAATTGAGGTTTGGGGAAGTAATTATGAAATGAACATGAAGTGTTTATTATTAAGCCAAAAGATGGCACTAAGAGTTATAACGTTTAGTCCAATTAGGACTCATTCACAACCGATATTCCAGGAGCTAAAATTATTGAATGTGTATCAACTCCATAAATTATCTATTTGTGTTTTTATGTATCAATTATTGAATGATAAATTGCCACAGTCTCTAATTCAGTATTGCTGTTTCATAGAGCACAACTATGAGACTAGACAAAGAGAAAGTAAGAAGTTAAGTGTGCCTAAAGTAAGGACAACGCAAGGTAAATTATCAATGTCATACAGAGGCACACGCTTTTGGAATGATCTACCCCTTTCTGTACGGGAGAAAGCATCAGTATCTTGCTTTCGTAGAACTCTTATATCACAAATGTTAATAGAATACAGGTAGTTGTTTATAACATAGAACCAAGGCTCTTGCCTTTTTGTAAATATTATGTTATATAATTCTTCATCTTTTATTTAGTGTAAAATACCAAAGCTTTGTATATAAACACAGAACATATTTACCCTAGATGTAGAATAATTTGTAGCTTAGGTATGAATTCAATAGTTATTCATATTTATTCATTACATTTTCATTTATTGCTGTGATACTTTTTGTGTTAGTGGTACTAGACACGATTAGCATTAAATGCTATTTTCTGGTCCCATTTATCCTTTCAATGTTAATTAATCATTCACATTTGATTGTTATATATTGATGTACTTTTTGTTTTGGATAATAAACTTCAAACTCAAACTCAACTCAAACTCAATCAACCCAACAATATGCCTGTACTAGCTTGTGTCACCGTTTGGCATCATTTCATCCAGCTGGTTCCCATGGTTTTTAATCTCAAGTTCCTCTATCTCTCCTTCCTATCATCCATCTTGGTACCTCTTCATTAGCCCTAGCAAGATCTTAGACTGATCAGCAAGCACTTCTTGAGAAAGTCATCTACATTTTAAAGTGCACCCAACTCAGTTAGTCCCAGTTATGCAATCTCTACTTAATGAAGAATTGGCTCCAGCTGCACAGCATTTTTCATGATGCAATAATAATAATGATAGTTTGTTCTTATATAGCACTTTTCAGGACACTAGGCCCTCACAAAGCGCACTCACCTGCAAATTATACTGCTAGTTTTAGCTAAATAGTGGGACATATCATGAATTACTTGGGACATTAGATTAGGCAGAATGATGATATCTGAGAGATGTAAAAACTCACATCTCCCTGGTGATATTAAGCCTGCTATTTGCATCTTGCATTGCACATTAGCTTGAGCTAGTTGTGATTGGGCTAATTAATTTCCCCTGGATCAGGGTCAGTAGGCTTTTTTAGAATCTTACTTGAGATAATGAAAGCAGGCTAATGATTCTCTTTATCTCGCATACCTCAACATAATACACATTTTTGAGAATACTCATATTATGGTACTTTATGATAGATAGTGAGAATATCTGGTGTTAGACGTTGAGCTAGAAGTATCTACCAGAGGAAGAAGAAGAGCTAGTTGTGCTGGGCTAATTTTCCCCTGGCTCAGAATTAGCAGGCTGTTTTCATAATTAACTTTGCCTGATGAAAACAGGCTATTTTTCATCTTATCTTGCATACCTCAACATGACGCACATTAATGAGAATACTCTGCCCATGGTGCTCTGTGATTGATAATGACATGTCTGGCGTCTGGTAGGAAATACTGGGGACGCAAGGCTAATTCACCGAGAGCAAAAGGGTACATAACCCAGGAGATTAATATGAAGGAGGGAGAGAGGGGGAGAGGGGGAGAGAGGGAGAGGGGGAGAGAGGGAGAGGGGGAGAGAGGGAGAGGGGGAGAGAGGGAGAGGGGAAGAGAGGGAGAGAGAAAGGGGAGAGGGAGAGAGAGAGAGGGAGAGATAGAGAGGGGGAGAGAGAGACAGAGAGAGAGAGAGAGAGATGGATAGATAAAGGAAAATAGAATGAAAGATACTCAGACAAAAAGCAAAATATTTAAAGGCCTATAGGGAGGGATGGAGAAAATCAGGTAAAGACAAAGAGCAGGGTGCTATGTATCAAGTACATGCATAAAAGTTAAAAATGTTCTCTTCTTTTTTCTGCTACTCCCTGAATATTGATATTGGGTCATTTTCAAATGCCTTTCCTCCAAGGATTTATTTTCTCAAATTATCTCATTTTCTGTATATCTAAACCCTTCCCAAATGCATTCAAGGGTCATAAATACATTTGATTTGAAAGTCTTTTTTTTAATGCGAATGCAATACTCTCATTTTCTATAAGAGAGAGTTCTTTTCTACGACTATCTTTAACTACATTGGAGGGTCTGAAAATTACAGACTACTGAAAGTATGAACAATAACAATTGCAAAGGACATCCATGTCCTATTGTTACTGGAAGACCAGCTACATACAGACGTCTCCAAGAAAATGCAATGGAAATGCAAATCCTGGAAGAAAGAAAACAAGTTCTGAATAGTAAATACAACCTATTAAAACTCCAGACTTAAATCCCCACACTTTCCAAAGGAACTGAGGTTGATAGACTCTCATAATATGACACTTCTTGAGACAGGGTCAGGCATCGGAACGATGGACACAAAAACAAGAATTTGAACAATGTCTCAAGTAGCGTCAACCGTGCATTCCGAGAATTTTCAGAATTCTGGCCAGAAACTCACAGTGAATAGATTGTGTTCCTGTGTAGTATGGAATAACAGAGTAATATATATATACCCAGGGTTGTAAAACTAGAAACTTCTGTGCACATGAAAATCCCTTTCATTTACTGTGTTTAAAAATCTAAAAATATGTGTCTAAATTCTTGTTTACTAATGTATCCCCAATTGTAAAATACAGACTTTTATATGTTAAGGTACTTTTACTAGGACAACAAAAGATGCTTTCATCTTTGAGAAAAACTACAAGTTTGTTTTTCTCTTCAAGTTCTTTCCTCTGTACAAGAAGGTAATACTTCTTTTCATTCATTCGGTGTGAAATCTAGGCATTATCTTTGGGGTTTCTCAAATAATCATGTATGTCTTCCTGCCAGTGTTTCTTGTTTTGGTCAGTGAATTATATCTTTTCTCTGTAAAAACCCACAATGGCATGGGAAGGTACCAACTTTGGGATTAACAACAAACTTCTATTGACATTCCTGATTCCTTCGTGTTAAAAGGGAACCGGTCAGTGTAGCTATACTTTTATTTCTTTTCATGTTTCTATTACACTGTTGCCCGTGAAATTGGAATAATATTTGTACCACTTTTCATTTGCTAAGAGCTAAAAGGGCAACAACTCCATGTGTAACAGAACAAGTTACACCCTTCCGGCTCTCAACACAGGACAAATTTAATACATGGTTTTAATAAGCCTACAGCATACTTTAAGAAACATAAATTCCTCCCTTACTGTCTAATAATGATTTCAATAGTGTCATTATTTTGATGAGACGTAGAAGAGCATTAGCTATGTGTGACATCATGGGTCAGCAACGTCCATCTGGCTCTCAACAGACTATTCGTCATAATTATTTAATAACTTACAAAGGGCATTAAAAAATTGCCTTTGCTTCTGCATATGTTTTTCATTCCAGCCCTTTAATTGTTGGCACGTATCCTGGAAGCCGACGATTTCTTGCATGAACAGATTGATTGCTCACTCGAAGTTGGCCTTAAAATTGGCAAATAACATGCCTGACCTGGTTACTTGAATACCTCCAATAATACTTCAATCAATAACTTCCAAACTTGCCACAGGATATTGCAAATTTATGACCTCTAATTAAGACTTTATTTGTTCAAAATTGTCAGATATCATATTTCAGCAATAATGATTTGTCCCATAACTGCCATTTCGTTTGAGTAAGTTGCATCACAGATATTTTGAAATAGTATTGTTTTGAAGTTGAGTGGGTGCAAAAATTGTGGGATATCATATTTCAGCAATAATGATTTATCCCATAATTATCATTTCGTTGTGTAAGTTTTAATGACTTGCGTCACACATATTTTGAAATAGTTTTGTTTTGAAGTTGAGTGGGTGGAAAAAATGGTTTAAATTCCTAGAATTAAACCCTACTGGAGCTCAAATATTAAATGTCTTACTATTACTTCAAGACTATCACCTGAATGACCCCATGGCCCATACAAACATAGGCTAGTGAACACTCATGTGAGACTCACCAGCAGGAGGTAATATTCAAAAGTAGACAAAATTCATGATATCTTAGTTTTTCTGGTGTGAAAAAAAAAGGCTCAACCTTCTCGCTCTTCCCTTCTCTCTCTCCATTTCTCTCTCATCCCCTCTCTCTCTCCCCATCCCCTCTCTCTCTCCCCCTCCCCTCTCTCTATCCCATCTATCTCTGACCTCGTGAGTCTTGTCATTGCAGATATAATTCTGTCTCTCCCATCTTCAATCCAGCCAAGTTTCAACTTTTCTTCTACTTTCTCTCCCTCATATCTTCAATCTTTCTATCCATCTTTCCTTTTCTCTCTACCAATCTGCTTTCTGAATGTTCTCATTTCCTTCCATTCCGCACATCCATATGGTGTTGCCAGATTCTTCGTAACTATTCTAATGATACCCCTGAGATATTAATGGAATGCACAATTCATCTCATCTGTTTAAAGCCAGAAGGGCCTTAACTCTCTAAAATCATACAAGTTAAAACCGTTTTGGCTCCAAACAGATCATTTCATTGCTATGACCTCTAGCCCTAATCATGCCAAATGTGATCTTAATTTCCCCATTAAAACATGTATTTATCCATCATCTAGAACTTTCTTGGCTCATTTCAGGTAATATATCATTTTTGGCCATCAAAATCATGACAAAATTGGCAAAATGAAGTTATTTCACTTACCTTATATTCACACTTTTTATGGCAAGCAAATCTACATACTGCAAAGTAGACAAAATTTGAAGAAAAGAAAGAAGAAATAAGCATTATTAATAGTAATGATCAAATGCACTGTTACGATTGTGATGCTTCATTAGGGGGTGAAAATACAAAAATATCTCAACATGAGCCAAACACCTTTCCACAATTAATTTTCACAAATCTACTAACATAAATACAATGTAAGCTGTCCATTATCAGAATATATAGTTGACATTTGCATAAATTTCATGAATTTAAATGATTAAATTGCAACACTAAATTCACTGTGATTCACATAATTTTCCTGTTGCATGTCACATAGATTTTAAGAATTACAGGCTGGTGGGCAATTTGAAGGAGGAGGGGGGGGGGGGGGGGGAGGGGGGCCTATTCAATTATGTAGATTCAGTCTGCATTTTATCACGATATCCTTACAAACACGACAACTGTATTATGTATTTTTTGAGGGATGTACAATTTTCTTTATATTTTGATATGTTATGTAAATCAATGAATCTGTATGTTGTTGTAAATACATTTCGTACTGAATGAATACAATAAAAAATGCTACAAAAAAACAAACAACTATGAAGGTTCCTGAACACCTTGATCTCAAATGGGTCTTAAGACTCTTTGAAATGGATGGGGCAGTTTGATGGGCATGGGGAGGGGGCAGTTTGATGTGCGTGGGAGGGGGAGGGGCAGTTTGATGGGCGTGGGGGGGGGGAGGGGGCAGTTTGATGGGCGTGGGAGGGGGAGGGGGCAGTTTGATGGGCGTGGGAGGGGGAGGGGCAGTTTGATGGGCGTGGGGGTGAGGGGGCATTTTGATGGGCGTGGGGGAGGGGGCTGTTTGATGGGGGTGGGAGGGGGGAGGGGGAAGTTTGATGGGCGTGGGGGTGAGGGGGCATTTTGATGGGCGTGGGGGAGGGGGCTGTTTGATGGGCGTCGGAGGGGGAGGGGGCAGTTTGATGGGCGTTAGGGGGGGGGGGGGAGGGGGCAGTTTGATGGGCGTGTGGGGGGGGGGGGGGCAGTTTGGTGGGTGTGGTGGGTCAGTTTGATGGGGGGGGGGGATGCTACTTACCTCTGCAGATTCTGCCTTCATTCCATATGATCTCCTTACAAAAACCACAGCTATGGGGGTTCCTGAATACCCGGGTCTTGAATGTATGGGTCTTAGACTCTACAGCTTCTGAAGGCTATACAAGAACAAAGAGAGAGAGAAGGGGGAAAGTAATTGTAAGTGAATCTTGCATTTTTTAACCATTTGTTGAAGGAATTCGCGGATACGTAAACAAAAAAATACAATGGCTTCCTGAAGTAACCATGAATTAAAGATTACGATGGAAAATACAGTCTCACAGCATTAAATATAACTTCACACACTGTAAATTCAAGAGTACAAATAACTTGTAAGTGCTGAACTTTTTTGGTAGAAAATGTATAAGCAATAAAGCAATGTACGAAAGGCTTCTGATCATGATGCTACACCAAGCCCAAGCAACCAATCTATAGCATGATAAAAGATCAACCATTGCCAGTAATTGGATTCATAGAAATGCCAATTTGCAACCTTTTTTTTTGTGTGTGTGGGGGGGGGGGGGGGTATAGCCAAAAAAAGTAGATACTCCAAGGTAGATTGTAAAAGAAAGAGAGGGAAAAAAAAGAATGTATGGGTTGTGGAAAAAACAGAACAAAATGTATTACCAACACTTTTGACATATTGGGCAGTTTCTGTTTTTTATGAAACCATGATGAATGTCTAAATTACTTTTATGTTTGTTGCTGTCATACACTGTTTTCTAAATGCAATTAGAAAAAGCTTTGAAGCTCGAGTCAGAAGTTCTGACTTTCGGTCCTCTTTACTTCATTTCCACACCATCATGACCATTTTGAATAGTATGTGTTTAGTTGTGTTTTATTGCCAGGCATGTATAAATCAGATCTGATTATTTGAGTCAACCAACAAACGATGAAAGTCACTATGGACAGATGCAGCTAGGGATTGAACCCTAAACCATGGTGCCGACCACATCTTTCTGAAACAATGAACTGATTTTGCATTATCATTTTAAGTGATTTCATACAATTAATCCAGACACTGATTTAAAGTTCACAAACATGTCTAACCTTTAAAGACAAGTTCAATATTCATGTCCTTACCAATATTTTGAATGAATGTTATGAATGATAATTAGCTCCTTAACTCATGAACCCCATTTTAATTTTCAAAAGAAAGTCAAAATACAATCCATACAATCTCAAAGTTTGGACAGTCTAAACATTCAAAGCATAATATGAAGATGTTTTTAAGGAACTATTGTGACAGCTCCTTGATATATCTAATGTAAGGACTCAATGACAGCATCTGTTCGGAGCCAGAAGGGTGTTAACTCCGTATTAAAGAATGAGTTAATGCTCTCTGAATCCAAACAGACTGTAGGCCCAAGTGTGTCTCCAGACTAATAGGGTGTGCATGGGATGGGATTAATGACAGTTAGGATTATAACTGTACAATAAGAAGCTCCTGAAGCTTATCTAATCCTCCTCTATCTCAATGATCAATACCCTAATCAACAGGTAGTAAACTCATACCGGGTACACAATTATCCGTTCATTGCATTAAAGGGATAGAAGATTTCTGCTAACATAGTTCCTTTCATTTTTATCTACTATAATTTTTATCTTTTTATCAATTTCTTTATTGTATTTAAAGGATTATAGGGATTCAAGGGTCAGGACAGAGTCGATCTTGATGTGATGGACCAGATTGCATGAGGTATGACTGAATTATAAGTCAGCTTCAGAGCTTCGCTATATGGTAGCCTTATATTTTTAAAGTGAACGAGTGGCATATAGGTATAGTTTCTCTCAGTTTGGCACCAACAAAAATAATTTACCAAATTTATAGTTTTTTGTGTTTCCGACACCCATTCAAGACATACCTTTGCCTCTCTGAACGAGAACATCATACTTTCACAATGCCGCCCGATATCACCTTACACATTGCATGCATTCTTCATTTCAAAACATCCAAGAGTTCACTGTTATATTCGTGATTGACAACTCCATGGCACGAGCGCACAGTTTTCACAGACGATTATCCACAATGTGTAACAGATCAATACTAACACAATTCAACAGCAGCTGTACGTGACACAAAACAAGCTATAGATTCCTACCGCAACATGTTCCAATACTGATGCTATAAATACATGAGATCGGGTCCATTTGGACACTTATAACTGGAGGGTCTTCAACAGACAGCAAGCATTTGTGTAGAGAAAATTTGAGAAGATGGAACCATTTGAAGTCCAGCTAGAAGCCATGAAGAAGTGTGCTCTCTATTCACTTCTATGTGCTTTAAGACCAGTCTAGAAAAAAAAGTGGATCCTTGAAAACTTCTCCAATGCGGTGAAGCATATAACTCTAGATTTAATCCATAGGCGTTATATTCCTTGTAATGACTATGTTGAAAATCACTGACATCCTAAGTATAAATCCTCAAGAAGTGTTCAAGCTTTCTGCTTACTCGCTCAAATGAATAAGTTTTTACTTTCAAAAACTCCAACTTGACTGAATGAATACATTGAACCAGCACGAGGGGTATACTATTCTACGCACACGACTCTAAGACTGTGTTTTGATCACTCCAATTCACAATAAACACACAACCATTTTCCTCTTCTTTTCCCCTTTTCTTCTCTCTCTCTCTCTCTCTCTCTATCACATGTCAGACTCTCTTTCATATCCCACGGTTTCTTTTTTTTTGTCCCATCACCGACACTGAAAAGGCTCCGCAAATTTACTTAAAAACCTTTCCATTGTTGACTCAAGCGATGTCAACTGTGTATAGGCAAACGTCCTCAGCTGTGTGCAACAACCCATGCCCATTCTGTTTGCGGACATCAATACAGATCTAGACCGCTATTGAATGGAGCGGCTAATATAGCGTGCAGTTATGAGAATTTGATAGAATTACAAATATGCCCAAACTGCCTATTTAAAGTCTGGATGCGAGGGTTTGTGGGGTAAACCAATTCTCGTATGGATGAGCATGATTGTCTTTGGATGATATTGGAAGACAAATAGAAGCTAATTGGGCATTCAGATTGTGGGTTTGATGTAAACAATACCAAAGCCGGGTACAGGTCCATTCAATTTCTACTTTGTGAGTACCGGTAATTAATGGAATCTATCATAATAAGATTTCTAATTGAATTTCTTTAATTGCCCAATAACTCACCCTCTATATATTATGTTAAATATTTTTCTCATTGTAGATATTGGCATGTTTTATCGAAATGTAACCATCATTTTTGTTTTTACCAAAGCAATTCAATAGCTAAAGTTCCTGATCATATAATGACCAGCTAGCACACTGCATGAAATTCTTGCCCATTGTTTCTAATGTACACACCAGAGTGAAGATTGAGGAAACAAATAATAAGATGAGCTTTTCTTAGTATTGCATTGAGACATTTAGACATACGCCAGATTATATGCATAAGTCAATCGCCTTATAATAATCGAGGGGGGGGGGGGGAATAAAATTAGAACAGGGGGCCGAGAGGTATGGTGCCCGCAATGGTGGGGTGAGAGAGCAATGGCCTGCCATCACCCCATTTGTAATCAGTCTTTAAAGCAAATCAAATCAAATATGAAATTTAATTTTGATAGGATTATCATAAAACAAAACAACATAATAAGCTATTTAGTGGATGCAAATGTGGACCTACCCCTCTTCTCCCCTTTTTTTTGGCGGGAGGAATAATTATGTCACTTTCTGCGAATTTTATTTTGGTGTTCGCAGACTGGCTGGATGTAAACATCGACATCAAGTTGAGATTTCTCCTGCTGAATGAGCAATGTAAATCATATGTGGCAAAGAAATGGTAGGAACAACATGAGTTGTCGACAAGTCCAAATGCCATTGGCATCAACATCACTGATACATTTGTGGGGCGGTTGATTGAATGGTTGGGTATGAGAATAACATAAGATGACCCCTGTTCACATGGTAAATATTGTAAAGAGGACTTCTCATTGCACTGGTATTATTACAAGAGGGAAAGGGTGTCAAGAACAAATCTTGATTTGATTTGTTAAGATGTGATATACCGGTACATGCAGATTAAAAAAAAAGTTGTGGCGATTTATTTTTCAAAATTAGATTTTCTCACCTCACTATTTATGCTTGATCTTATTTAATTGAAATAATAGCTAGATTGGTATTTCTTTATTTTCAAGAAATAATTTCTGTAGAAAAATGTGAAGTTACAATTTCTTAGTACAAAGTGGGAAAGATGCTCAAAACTTACTTTACGGGTTGCCAATTTGATCAACCACAACTTGAGAAATAAATAAGTTTTCTATTTTGTTATAAAATTAAATTTTCCTAATTCCACTGATATGTTTCTCTAATTTTTGTTTTTACTTTTAACAAAGCCAACTTTTGATAAAGCCAACATATTTCATTCAATGAAATGAATACACACATAAATTACCTACCCCCTTCCCACTTTAAAAGAAATAATTTTGCAATATACACCTGCTCCAATACCGTTTCACTGAAGTTGAACACCATATATACCTCATATGAACACACCTATCAAATATTTCTGGGTAAATTGCCTATTAGAGGAAGCCTGCATCTGTTCACTGTTATGTCCATTAAGATTGAGAACGTATGTCAAAATGTTTTGTCCATTACAAATTGCTATTTGTGTAAATTGATAGCACAGACATGATGGGTAATGCTTGTAGTATGCTGGTATGGTCCCTAAATAGAAAAAAGGTAATGTTCCCAGAAATAAAATACAATGTCATGGGAGACATGACATTGTATTTGAAAGAATCATTATTTCAGAAATCATCGGCTGGGAGTCAGAAAGTTGTTAACTCTTTGTTTAAGAAATAGAAGTATAAGTTACAGGCTAACACTTGAAGACCCACTAAATGTGATGTTATGAATAAATAATAATAACAGTCTACTTCTGTATTACTGTAACTTTGATTATAATAAGACAAATTTCAAGACTTTACACATTACTTATCCCTCCATCTTGAGGAGGCCTGCGTAGAGGTGTCGTGGTCGAGTGGATAAGTCACCGGACTGTGGATCACAAGGTCCGCGGTTCAAGTCCCGCCGCGGCACTAATGTCCTTTGGCAAGACATTGATCTACATTTGCCACTCTCCACCCAGGTGTTAAAATGGGTACCCGGTAGGATGCGAAAGCTAATGTGGTTTGATTAGCAAGTGGCGCTTGTAAAATGGCGACCGGCTGGAATGCTCCCCAGGGAGTGGAGAATGTGCATACCTTGTGTGCGGGTAAGCCTGAATCCGATGACCGGGGTAATAATATGTTGTAAAGCGCTGTGATACACATGTATGTCTGTAAGAGCGCTATATAAATGCCAATATTATTATTATTAATAGCATTTCTTCAAATACCCATCAGTACACATATCGCGTCTGTTTGGAGCAAGAAGGGCCTTAACTCATATACCTTAAACACAGAGTTAATGCCCTTCTGGCTCTCAACACACAATACGAGAATGAGAGGTAGATTGAATCATATTGGACCATAACAAATTGGCTGCATGTATACCGGTACTGAGGTCTGAAGTAGACCCTGTATATGAGGCTACCCTAAAGGTATGTTCACATTCACAATACATTTTGTATAATCACATCAATTTAACCACAACTTGCACCCCCCCCCCCCCTTCCCTGATGTTTCCCTTGAAATTATTACTACGAGATCTGAACAATTCAAAACAGTTGCAGACTCTGTTTACCGTAGTTCCTACACATAGATGGCCTTGATCCACTCTGAGCTCTGCAGACATATTATGTATGTGTATATAGCATGCATAAGATGATTACTTGCAAATGAAAATGGAATTTATTTATGGAAATGGAGCCTGCATATCATAACCCCTATTTTGATTATAGTTATCTCTCACAAAAAGCTCTTAAATGATATATTTCAAGATGATTTATAAATGAGACAATATTGTCTTAATAAGAGTATTGTTCCTATTATATATATTACGAACATCTAAGAAAGTGATACAATTGTTTCAACTTTTCTACCTCATACTATAAAGTTGTTGTTATTTACCCAAGGTTCTTTTGTGTATAACAAAACTAAATCAGTGAGACAACTATTCTGATCAAAATTTGTTTGCTCCAAAATTTTGCAAGTAAAACTGAAGATTGAAATCTAGAGAGAATGTTGCATAACAAAAGAACTTTTCTACATTCAATTTTGCAAAAAAAATAAAAGAGTATCACTGACAGCATATGCATTCTTTTTAAAGAAAAATAGAAGAATAAAAATAAATTGTCTAAGGTGAACGAAGCTATGTAGAACTTGCAAAATGATTTTTAGGTGGAAGTCCATTGAATTTGTGAAATGCTTCAAATACAGGTATATACACATTATATGAAAATACGTTACAATGCTCATATCTATGACAGTA
Source organism: Strongylocentrotus droebachiensis (assembly GCA_035222895.1). Classification (NCBI taxonomy): domain Eukaryota; kingdom Metazoa; phylum Echinodermata; class Echinoidea; order Camarodonta; family Strongylocentrotidae; genus Strongylocentrotus; species Strongylocentrotus droebachiensis. The sequence goes on from JAVYIG010003216.1 coordinate 113,959, forward strand.
AGGAAGGATGCATACAAGCTAATATGGCATACATACCAAAGTTTACGAGATGATCCCACAAAAATTTAATAAACACCTAAGTCGTACGTAAATTCCAAAAGCAGGACGAAATTCACAACACTGTTGTTCCTAGCTACACAGCACACCCTACACAGAAAACAATCCTGGTTCTGAAATTGCCTCAATACTACCACTACTCCAACCAATGCAAGGTACCTCTAGCTCATATCTGTTTCATTTCAACACAATCAATTTTGATTTCTGACGGAGTCGAGTCGGAGTCGAGTCGCAGCGAAGGGCAGAGGTATGTCAGTCTGTGGACGGAGGCAGAGGGATGAGGGAGAGGGATAACGGAAAGAGAGAGAGAGAGTAGAAATGGGAGACAAATACTTAGGGATTCCACAATGCATTTTTATCGCCATAAAACAATTGGGGGTGGGATGAACACCATGGGCATATAGAGAGAGTGAGGGAATGTCATTTGGAAGGGGCAGATAGAATGGGGGGGGGGGCAACTTAATGGCATCTTTCACCCCCTTTATCTACCCATTTCTTCTTTATCACTTCATGATGACGACATTATCCCTTATCATTCTTACCTTTGTAACACAATACCGCAATTATTCTATCAACAAGCTTGGGAAATGTATCGTTTTAATTCTTCTTATTCTTATGGAAACTATTTTTTTAGCATGATGCCAATCGTGAAACAGCAAAGAATCCACAACAGTTTTACAAACACTAGGTAATCCTTATGATAACTTATTAACAAAATCTGCAAAATTGGGTGCATTTGGTTTTCTTCTGCTCATTTCAGTTTTCAATTAACAACAAGGTCGAACAAGGGTAGCTCTCTCCCGAAATGCACGTAAGCTCGTCTGAGAATGTTTTCATGAAATATCGTCAACCAATGGAAATGTGTAAGCTAAGTGCATGATACGAGGTGGCTGAATGTAAAAACAGCAAAATACAAATGTGAACAGTTTTTCTGCATTTTGGGCACATTATTCTGGCATATGGTATAGGCATAGCAGGATTCTATGCAAGGACACAACAATTCAATTTCAGATGAGGAGTAACAAGATTCCAAATTGATCTTGACTTTAGAATAGGACTCTTAGGAGTGGGGATGAGATGGGGGGGGGGGGGGGGAGATGTAAACAAAAATAGTAAGGATGTAGATAGGGGTAGACAGAAAGGATGATGGGAGACAGAAAGGATGATGGGAGGCAGAAAGAAAAGACGTAGAGAGGAAGGAATCATTCAGACATAATGATGGGAGTTGAGGAGGAGGAGGAGGAGGAGGAGGAGACAGAGAGAGAGAGGGGGCAGGGTGGGAAGAGAGAGGGAAGATATAGAAGGACTGAAAGAGAGTATGTGACGGAGATAGACAGAGATGGAGAGAAATAGAGTGATCGATGTGTCGAGAGATCAAGAGAGCAAGAAAAAGAAAGAAAGAAAGAAGAGACAAGGGAGAGAGAAACACAGATGGGTGGCGGGTGGAAGGAGAGCGATACAGAAGACAGAGAAAGTGAAAGAGACAGAACGAGAGAGAGAGAGAGAGAGAGAGAAAGAGAGAGGAAGAGATCATGCATCCAGACGTAAACTCTGACATATCAGGGCACAGCTGGAGATGACAGTCGAGAGATAATTTTAGCGGTGAATAACTTTGGACAGACGAGGGCTGTTCGTTTCATGTCCCGCATTCCGGGATTGAATTGATTAGAATCCATACTCCAACCCCTCTCGTTCAATTGCTATCCCATCATTCAACTCAACAAAAATCACATCAAAATCTTAAACCTCACAAGCCAACATTATGATTTATATTGATCAGGATACACTTTCAGAACTTTCTGGTCTCTACTAATTTTTCGTTTTGTTTACCTTTCACTTTCTTACAGACTGATTTTAAAGGGGTGTGCCAAAGTACAAAAATTGAGGAGCCCAAATCTTTCTTCTCATTTCTTTTTTGTTTGTCTCTCCCTTTCTCCTTTTTTCCTCTCTCTCTCTCTCTCTCTCTCTGTTTTTTATCCTTAATATGAATGTATAACTTTGATATATATCGTATATACTTTGCATACTCCTGCCCAAAGGATTTTTTTATAAATATTATTTGAATTTAATTAAATTCTCCCAAACACTCCTCAAAAAGAAAACAAAACAAATACAATAAAATTGACTACATATCTTTAACATAAATGAGACCTCTTTTAAAGTTACACAAATGCTGTAATGATTTGATTTTTATAGAACTGCACAGATAACAATCTTTTTCCTAAACTCTTATTTAATATAAAACAAAATATTTATAATTTACAATGGCAAAGGCAAAATAAACATATTCCAAAGAACAGTGTCCATCTTACCAACATAACTTTCAAATGTAAACTGGTCTTTGATGGTCTTCGAATCGGCTTTCGTCATGTCACATCATTCAAGGGACATCATTTACGGTCGTTGACAAGGGGGCATCATAAATGGTGGTCACATATGTAAGTGGTCAAGCTAAAGGTCAAAATAACTTCTATATTTATCCACCTCACATTCTTTTTTGAAAAGTAATTGCCCTATCATAAGCACCATTAAAGTGGATTGGAATCATTGGGTATTTGGGCCAAGTGAGGTCCAATCCATAAGAGATTAAAGATCATCATGGTAGCAACATAGCCTAATTTGAAGTACATGTCAATAGGATACATTATCTATTAAAGCAACGTCTGTGGTATTATCAATCAACAAATAATGTTATACAAATCTATACATATTTTTGTACCAAGGCATATGTTTCATGTTCATGGCAATTAAAATACACATTAGTTAGTGAAATAAAGAGTTTATGGGGGGGGGGGGGGGGGGGAGTAGATATGAACATTCCCACAGAGGTCAAAACCTGACTCAATGTAGAATATGAAGGAGCAGAAATGACAACAGATGAATGTCAATGTAATATAGGAAAATATGAATCGTTCATTTATTGCTATGATTTTTTATCAGTAACGTAGCAAGCTGCATGGTTTGCTGCACGGTTTGAGCTAGGAGTTGAGCTTCTGTTATTTTTCTTTTCTTCTTCCTCTTTTTGCCATTTAATTGAGGGAGTATATGCCCCAATCCCTTGCTCCATGCTTAGCTACTGTTATATCAATAACTGTGTTGTAAGGATTCATTAAAAACAAATTTATGAACAGAAATTAAATCATCTCCAGGGACTAATGAGTGACTAATATGAACATGGTAGGCTTATATTAACTCTATTAGAGCTGGGAGTATAAATATGATACTAATACAAACAGGATACCCATATACCTAACCTTGATATGGCTTCAATTAGCAGTAATATGATCAGGGTCCAGTTCACATCCATGTTTTAATCCAGGGAAGATGTGAACAGGTCATTTAATCTCCAATGTTACTATGCTTGATTTAAAAATGAAATGAAATACAAGCAGAGTACATGGCATTAAGGGGTAATATATCTGCAAAGTGCTTAGAGACATTTTGTATTAAGGGTTTTATAAAAGCGGAATATTATTAAGGATCAATGACACACTGTATGCTTTGGTGACAATTGTTCAACATCAATTTTCTATACTAACCAAAATTTTATCTTCAACCCTGGATAAAATATAATTCTAATAATTATTTTGTTTAAATGGGGAAGCTTTATTAGCATCAATAATTCCTGGGCCCCTGCCATTAGTACTACCCAGCAATTCAGCCTAATTCATCAACACCTGGGTGGAGAGTGGCAAATGTGGATTACTGTCTTGCCCAAAGGATGTAAGTATCGGACTGGGATTTGAACCATGGACCCTTGGATTGAGAGTCAAGTGAATGAACCACTATACCATGACACCTCCACGAAACCAACCCTTACCAAAGACCTCAAAACCTACACCTACACCTAACCTAAACCCAAGTGCTCCCCTACAACCCTTACCCTAAACCAATATCTTTAAAAAAACAAAGCCGGGAGAGGGTGTTGCCAGGGAACCTGTCCGGTACCTGCATGCAGATTTCAGTAAAATTATGGTTTCAATGTAGAACTGCATCCACTATTGCTCTGATATCAATATGAAACAATGTCTGTTTAGAGCCAGAAGGATTTAAACTCTGTGTTAAAGTGTAAAGTTAAGGACGTTCTGGTTCCTAACAGACAACGATTCTTTAATCTACATGCATTTAGCGATGAACTACCTTGCGATGAGCTAACTCGTTACAGGACGAGTATGAACAGGACCTTGAATCCCCAGTGATGGTATGATAAGTGGCCGGGCATTGTGCAACGTTAGATTTTTGTGGAAAGGAATTGTCATGACACCATTGTCAACATCACTCAACGCATGCCGCTTTGAAATGATCTGGGCCAAGCTAGTTTCATAAAAGGCGTGTCTGCACTATCTCGAGATTGCCAAATATCCAGCTATTTGAACTATCCCGATCACAAACTATCCAGCTATTTGCGTCTTCATTAGACCGAAGTAGCAAATTAGCTGGATAGTTGGTCGGGATAATATCCCAAGATATCTCGGTCTAGTTTGCAAAATATCCCACTATTTCCCAACTAGCGGGATAGTTTGCGACCATCCTCATTAGACCGAAGTACGGAGTCAAATATCCCGATCCCATCATGCACAACGATTTCCGGTTTTCCTCGCACAGTATGCGATCTATACCGCTCAGCGCCCTGACCTCGCCGCGCTAGTACAACTAGTAAACACCGAAAACCGCAAAACCGCAAACCAGACCGAGATATCTTGGGATATTATCCCGACCAACTATCCAGCTAATTTGCTACTTCGTTCTAATGAAGACGCAAATAAGCTGGATAGTTTGCGATCGGGATAATTCAAATAGCTGGATATTTGGCAATCTCGAGATAGTGCAGACACGCCTAACGATCATACTCATTATGGGAGTGCAATGGAATTTAAGAAGGTTTGGCTGTTCAGATGTATGTACCTGGTAGATGTTCCGCTGGGTGAGGGTGGGGGGGGGGGGGACACTTACCCACCTTCAAGCAACTGAATTCAACGTTGTGTTGTGAAATATTTCTTCAAACATTTTGGCATTAGTTTCAATTTCAGTTTCGATTTCATTTCAAGTGTCTGAACAATTTGACAATATCCCATTTTTGCTGAGAGCAAGAAGGACATTTAATTTACCAATGAATTAATACCTTTCTGGCACTCAGCAGACATAGCAGCACTTCACTACCATTGCAAAGAATTATTCTCATTTTACTCTCTTTCAAATTCATCCATTTCTCAGATGTACTGTCTAATGAAAGCCAGAAGGTATTCAACTCTACATTTAAAGTAGAAGAGTTAACATGAGTTAACACCCTTTTCGCTCTCAACTAACAATACTGTCTTCTAACAAAGGAGGCATTAACTCTGCATTAGAATTATATGCATTAGCACCCTTCTTGCGTTTACAAAACAAGATTCCTTTTCATTTAACAATGCTCTTCTTTCTCAGTAAGAAGTGAGTTAAAGCAGTAGCATGTACATGCTCACAAAAAACTTGTTTTCTAATAACTCAAGTACACCATGTTGTAGATTTTTCAGAGATAAAGTAGGTCAGTAACATCCTGTACCGTGACATTTTTGGATGATTAATTATCTTTTATGACGGACTATTAGGCTTCCTGAATGTCACATTAATAAAAACATGTAAAGATGCACTTCTGAATAGCAAGCATCTAATTAATGGTATGGGAATCACTAATAGCGACTACTTGTTACAACAAAGTGCTGTGCTGTGAGGGGGGGGGGGGGGGGATTATGTCTCCACTGGTGGAATCATATTGGCTTCGTTCACACGAAACCATCGTAGTTTTTAAACTTTAAGTTTGCAAAACTTCAAAGTAATCAACAACGGTCCACATACAACTATCAGGGTTCAAACAGGAATGAAACATGAAAATCAGTATTGATTTTATTATTTACGATATAAATCTACGTATCTACCTATTCTACTTTGCTATTGTTGCACCTCAACATTGCATAACCGAAACTTAAAACACATCGCCAAATTGCTCATACCCCCCCGCCCAAAGGCGCCCTCCGTGACCCTTGCGTCCGAGCGCCGCCAACGTAACCTCTTCCTCTTATCACGAGTTCCCTAGGACACACCTTGGTAAAGGCGCTGGGGATGGAGGGAGGGAAAATAGGTAGATACGTAGATTTATATCGTAAATAATAAAATCAATACTGATTTTCATGATTTACATCAATAAATCAACGTATCTACCTATTCTACTTTGCTAAAGACCAGCACAGATTAAAGCCGGGTGGTAAAAACCAAGCAAACATATCAACTTGATGAGAAATAGACGACGAAGCCGACTTCAGAGAAGCGACCGCAAAAGCTCGTTCGCCCGCGGGCACATCTTTGAGGCAAAAAACAGTAAAAGAACTTGGAGACTTCCAAAAAGCTGCTTTACAGATATCTCGAACTGAAACTCCGATGAAAAGAGCCCAAGACGTACTGACACTGTGAGTATCATGGGCACGAGGAGTCCTGCCAGGCGTCAAGGCCTCAGGGCCCGCCGCCTTGATAGCCAAGACTAACCACCTGGAGATCTTATCCCGAGATGCCGCCGAAAGTGGCTCTCGAGAAACCAGAAAGAGCTGATCCGACTTGCGAAAAGGCTTCGTCTTGTAAAGATACCATTTGAGGGCGCGAACGGGACACCACAGTCCGTCCCCGAAGACCGAAGAAAAATCCGACAAGGGATGAAGCACCACTTCCACTGAACCCGACGTGTCAGACTGATTCTAAGCAACAAAAGAAGCCTTGGGAATCAAACGAACCCCACGTCCTTCCCAGCGGATATGCCCAGGGGTAACTGAAAGGGTATGAAGTGAGCTCCTACGCTGACCAGAAGTGATTGCCATGAGAAAAACCGTCTTGACCGTAGTAAGCAGAAGCGTCGCAGAACACAGCGGTTCGAAGGGAGGGCCAAAACCTTGGGTAAACTCCACACTGGCGTCAGAGGTCTGAAGAAGGGTCTCTTAAGGAAGAAAGACTTCAAAAGAGCCGCTAGCTGAGGAGCAGAAGAAACCGAAGATAGCAGACCGATAGCCACAAATCGTTGACAGAGCTCTCCCCTTGTCATACAAAGAGATCAGAAAGTCAGCAACAGAAGGTAAAGACGCCTCTCTAGGGGCGACGCCCACCTCCTCACACCAAGTGTGAAAAGCATCCAACCAGGAGCTGAAAACCGTCCTGGTCGACTCTCGTCTACTCTGGACTAGAAATTGTGCAGCACGTTCGGAGAAACCTGACGAACGAGCCCTCTTCCCGATAACCGCCAAGCGGTCAGACGGAGGATTTCCGGCCGCTGGTGTAGAAAACCAGACAGAGGTTGCGACACCAGATCCGGATGACACGGCAACGACCACGGAGTCCCCACCAGGAGGGTCAGGAGGTCCTGAAACCACGACCTCGCCGGCCACCAAGGAGCTATGAGAATCATCATCGCTTGATCTTCCCTGATCTTCCAGAGCACATGGGGAAACAACGCGAACGGGGGAAAGGCGTAAGCCCTCCATCCCTCTACGGGATCGCGAAAGCGTCCAGAGCAAAAGCTCCTGGTTCCCGGACTCTCGAGAATATCGAGGAAAACGATGGTTGAGCGAAGTTGCGAAGAGATCGATGTCGAGAACACCGAACACTCTCCTCAGTTGCCTGAAGACAGTCGGAGTCAGAGTCCACTCCGAGGGAAGGCACTTGCCTCTGGAGAGAAAGTCCGCTAAGACATTCTCTTCGCCCGGGATATGTGATGCAATCGGGAACACCCTCGCCCCCTTGCACCACGCCCAGAGTTGAGAGGCCAACTCGTTCAGAGCCACAGAAAGAGTGCCTCCCTGTCTGTTGATGTACACCATCACCGATACGTTGTCCGTAAGAATCAGAACCGAACGACCCACCCGACGAGCACGGAAGTGACGAAGCGAAGCAAACACTCCCATGAGTTCCAACACATTGATGTGGGGCAGAAATTCCAGATGACTCCAGTCTCCTGAAATCATTGACCCCTGGCAATGACCTCCCCAAACCAACAGCGACGCGTCCGTGGTGACGGTCACGGAAGGGAGAGGAACTCGGAAGCGTTTGCCCTGAAGGAAGAAGGAACGACGAAGCCAAGGACCTAGAAGACCCTTGATTCTGGACAACAGGGGGATCCATGACAAAAGAGAACTCACGCTCGGCTGATAAAACTCCAACAGAAAGAGTTGGAAGGGACTCATCAATAGTCGACAAACTGGAAGCATGTCGACTAGACTGGAGAGAAACCCTAGCCACTGAAGCCAACGCTCGGCTTTCACCCGACGTGCACATCTCAGAGACCGAGCAGTCCTGACTATCGTCTCGACCCTGTCGAGACTGGGACGAGCCAGCTGATGACGAATGTCCCGCTGAGCACCTAGGTAAGACGGCGTGCAAGTCGGAACGAATTCTGATTTCTCCCAATTTATGAGAAATCCGAGATCTTGAGTCGTGCTGATCAGAATCTGCATATGATCCAACAGCATGACTGACGCCACGACTCTCGTGAAAATCCGAGGAGCAGGGCGCAAACCGAACAGGAGCGCTCTGTAACGGTAGAATTTGCCCAGGAAGGCAAAACCCCACAAGATCCCGCGACCGCGGATGTATCGGCACATGAAAATAAGCGTCGCAAAGATCCAAAGAAACCGCGACGTCTGCGGGATTCAATGAAGAAAGGATGGCTGCCAGATGATCCATTCGGAAATGAACCTTTCCCAAATGAAGGGTAAACCGCTTCATGTTGAGAATCATTCTTAAAGAACCCGAGCACTTGGGAATTACGAACACCGGCGACAAACAAAGACACGGGTGATCGTCTACTTCCTCTATTGCCCCCTTCTCTAACAGAGACACGAATTCGGAGGAAATGTGACTCTGAAAAAGAGGGGACATGATCGGAGAGCGGCTCCGGAGGACGCCATTCGGAAGAGGTTCCACAAAATCTATGAAGAACCCTTCTCGTACCACCGACAGAACAAATGCGTCGCTGGTGATCTTCTCCCACGCCGGGAGAAATCTCCGGAGCCACCCGCCGACCTAAGACCCAAGCACTCGGGGGAAGCCATCATCTAGAGAATGACTTCCCACCACCACGAAAGGGAGTCCGGGAAGATAGAAGAATCACGGTAAGAAGAACCTCGAGACGAAGGACGACCACGATCCTGGTATTCCTCCTCGGCCGGGTACCAGTCCTGAGGGCGGCCCTTAGACTGGCCGACATTCTTACGAAAAGAACCCGAAATCTTCAACTTTTCTTACGAGGTCTGGAGGAAGGAACCGGCTCTTGGACATCGCGAAAAGCAACGGACAGGTCTCGAGCCTGCTTCTCACCATCAATCTCGGCTTGCAGTAGAGTAGTGAAACTATCTCCACAAAGGTGGGGGCTGGCCACCGGAATCTGCGGAAGCAGTCCTGGAATTTGATGCGGTCGAATGCCCAAATAAGTGAGCACAGCCTCCCGACGATACTTCTCGATGGAATGCGAAGTCACCGCAAGCCGTGAGAAAAGATCAAACAACAAATTGTCACTTTTATCAAAAGGACCACGAGTCCCAAACTTCTTCCCCAAACGACTGGCCACCGCCACAAGTTTGGGAGAAACCCGTTTAGGACACAAATACAAAACCGCATCCTGAGGAACGAAAGCGTACTTGTCCACCTGCCGCTTAAGAAATCCCGTCGATAACGACAAGTCTTCTGCGGCATTCACAAATTCTTCTTTGTGTAGATCAGGAAGAAACAGTCCCTGAACCGCTGAAGAGTCCGAATTAGAAGACAGGAAGCCCCGCCGCCCCGACGATAACTCCGGGACGACACAAGAATCGGGCACATATTTGTGAAACAAGGCTAACGAATCCGCCGCCAGAGACACAAACGGAGTAGACGCATCATCCCCCGCAACTGAACCAGACGACTGAGCGATGGAACCAGTGTCCCAACGATCAACCGAGCCCCCCCTATCTTGACCAGATAAACAGGGACGATCCCCGCCTCTCGGAGCGCCCAACGAAGCGTGAGGCGGAGAAGCAAAAAAGAGAGGACCCCGGCTGAATACGACAACTCGAAACCCGCACCGGCGACTGCTCAGGCGAGATCGATGCATCTTCGGAAAACCCCGAAAATAAATCAACCGCGATCGGAACCGAAAGTGAAGTAGGACGAACCGGAGGAGCCGACTCGGGCACCGAAGATCGAAAAGCGTCAGCAAAAGCCCGAATCCAATCCGAAAATTCCGGCGGGGGTGGAGGCACCGACGGAGGGAGAGTAGCCACCAAAGGCGAACCCCGAGGAGCCGCAAACGGTTCCGTAAAATCAGAGCGCGGATTCTTCGAAGGATAAACAAAATCCGAGGAAGAACCGGCCCCGATAAAAGCCCGACGGTAGGAGCTCCCCGCAAACCGAATCGGGAAAACGGAACACGCACCGACGGAGAGGCGCGGTTAGTTGAAGCCCCAGGATCCGACTCGGCTGCACGGGTACCCGGACCGAAATCCGGAACCGGCAAATCCGACAAAGGGACAGAAGAACCGATCGGTGACCGGTTCAAGTCCGGATCCACGGAAGCAACCCGAATATCCGTCGATGGATTTGTGCACCGACCAAACAAAAGACCTGACGGAACAATTGTTGGCGGTGCAGAACTAAGGCCCGTTCCACCCAGAGTTAATACCTCTGGGTTTCCGGGAACCGTCCCGAGAGGAGATAAAATCGCCCCCTCGACCATTCTCATAGGCTTGCCTTGCCCGCAAAAATGTCTGCTGACATTTGCATCCCCGGGGTTTGCGGTGTCACCACCGCTCCCGAGGGGCGTAACTAACGAAGACTTATTAGTAGAATCCTTCGTCTTCGTATCCGTCGATGAATTTGTGCACCGACCAACAAAAGACCTGACGGAACAATGTGTTGGCGGTGCAGAACTAAGGCCCTTTCCACCCAGAGTTAATACCTCTGGGTTTCCGGGAACCGTCCCGAGAGGAGATAAAATCGCCCCCTCGACCATTCTCATAGGCTTGCCTTGCCCGCAAAAATGTCTGCTGACATTTGCATCCCCGGGGTTTGCGGTGTCACCACCGCTCCCGAGGGGCGTAATTAACGAAGACTTATTAGTAGAATCCTTCGTCTTCTTTCTCGCGACAGAACTTGATTTCTTCTTCGTGAAACCTGCTAAGAGAAAATAAGAACTGCGAGACATATTATAACCTGCGGGAAAGAAAATTAAACAAAGGGTACGAGCAATTATCAACAAGAATTAAAGAATTAAATAAACTACCAGTGACTAAAAACACCCCACCGACTACCCCCGCACGCACCCGAGGCCTCGGAGGAGTGAGGACGGGCAAACGCGAAAGCGGAAACGTAACAGTAGTCGGCAAGAAAACGTTCTAGAATACTGATAAATAAATAAATTCACGGAGTGAAACTACTCTCTAACGAACAGGAAATCGTAGAGAATATTATAAAAGGCGAAAATGCGAACCAAAAAGTGACTAAAGAGGAAAAACTCTTCAACTTTTGGGAGCGATTTTTAGTGTAACTTATCCGTTCGGATGCGAAGAGATAAGAGGAAGAGGTTACGTTGGCGGCGCTCGGACGCAAGGGTCACGGAGGGCGCCTTTGGGCAGGGGGGTATGAGCAATTTGGCGATGTGTTTTAAGTTTCGGTTATGCAATGTTGAGGTGCAACAATAGCAAAGTAGAATAGGTAGATACGTTGATTTATTGATGTAAATCAACAATTACTAAAAGTTTTAAATTACAAGCCAGGGGAAAGCATTCATTTTAAGTACACGCTGACGTTACCTTGAAGTTAGTTGTGTTCATACAGCACATGAGGACGTACCACCACGCTGCTCGTAATTATAGCCCTAACCTTAGGATGGACAGCTCATGGTTTGTAACTTTGACATGCATTTCACACTTGTTTTTTTAGCCCCGTACTATCCCTAATCTAACCCGGTTAAGGAAATATGGTGTTCTCACTCGAAATCGCTAACTCTGGACTATCACTGATTGGATAGGGCGTTCCCGGCTTCACGAGTTAGCACCGCTTTTTTTAGGTAGGCTTTGGACTATTATCACTTCTGTTCTCACTTGAGCTCTCAGCATCACATTTCAAGAGATACCTAACCTAGCTTTTTTTCCTTGGCAAAATAATCCTGGTACTATCGATGGGGATAGCCCATTTCAGTAAAACCAGGGACTTGGGATAACAAGTCCCTGGTAAAACCGAGTGTGAAAATGAAGTGGGCTAGGACAATTTTTGCCAGTGCGAAAAAGCATATATGAGTAAACTAAAAATTTCATGACCAAAAAAGTGTCCGCACAGTCCCTAACTACAGGATGACTTTGAAGTGAAAACCATGACCTAAACTTAAAGTTAATGGACTGTCATGTGAACCTAGCTATTGTAAAAGAAAACCTTAGTTGGAATTTTGAACAATATCCTAGATAAGCCATCTTTACGGTAATGATACCAATTATGGGGATATTGGTATTCATGATGCAAACAGCTCTAGGACATATAGCAATAGGGGGTTTAGAGCGCGGAGAATGAATTCATCTTTTGTGAGTTTGGAGGTATTATATGAGGGTTGCCTCTTGAAGAGTTGGGGTGAAAAGAATGATGATGGTATAATGTGTTGGTATATATCTATCTATGAAAGGCCAGATTGAATAGGTTCTGATACTTGTCTGGTACCTCCTAAGCATTTATTCCAGCTCTATCATTCTTTTTGAACAACAAGCTGAAATGAACACACAGTTAAAATTTGTCTTTTAAGTAGGTAGGCGTAATAGATAATAAATCTCCTTTTCTCTCTTTCATGGACAACCATCAATAATGCAATCTGCTACATTTGACAAAGGATATTAATGGCAAATAAGAATAATCTACTTCAAAATGCATTTCACTATCTGCTTCTAAAAGAAGAAAAGATATGTGTAAGAATCACATTATGTCTGGAAACAGGTGTCCCTAAACTATACCGGTGAGCATTTATGTGTGTATGTTTGAAAGTGGCAGTTTGGTATGACATCAACATTTTTTAAGAGAATCTTCTGGACGAAATAGTTTGGTACATGGGGAGAAAATGAAAAATTACAATTCATATATTTGCCTTATAAATTTCACTGTATATACATGTATTTGTTGGACTGCCTTTTAAAAATAGAAAGCACTTGTTTCTGTCCTTCATGAATTCCAGTGACATATTTCAACTACCCCAAACACTTGTTTTGCCTTGTAATAAAAAGTTATTTCTGGGCGGACAGCAAAAACATGTGCAGGGTTCAGTTGTATGGCAGAACAACAACGCAACGATAGCATATTTGTGGGAAAGTCAGTCATACCGTATTCATGGCGATGGTAAACATACAACGTTTGTGTCAGATCTAACAAGTTTGGACTAGGAGGTGGCAAGTTCTGTGTGAGAAAGTGGAAGGGACCTGAAAGGCAGCATGGGTGTGGTAGAGAATCAATAGTGAGAGAAATTAACACACATAAAGAGAGAGAAAGAGAAAGAGAAAGAGAAAGAGAAAGAGAAAGAGAAAGAGAAAGAGAAAGAGACATTGCGAGTGTGAGGAGGAGAATGAGAAAGATACTGAAAAAATACTAGAGAAATTCTAAAACACAGAAAGCATTGAAAATAGAGGGGAGAAGATTGAGGATGAGAAAGAAAAAGAGACAATGAAAGAGAGATGAAGAAGAATGACAGAGAAATTAACACTGAGAAGGAGAGAAAAAATAGAAAAAGACATTGAGGAGAGTGAAGATGGAAGAGAGAGAGAGAGAGAGAGATAGTAAAAAAAGAGATTGAAGTAAAGATGGAGAAATTAACATACAGAAAGAGAGGTAGTGGAGAGGGATAAAGAAAAAGAGAAAGAGATGACAGAGAAAAACATAAAGAGAATGAGAAATAGACAAGAGGCAGACAGGAGGGGGTATAGAGAGAATTGACATAGACAGGTCTCTGCAGATAGAAGATAGATAGAGATAGATAGAGAGATAGATAATAAGAAAGAGGAAAAAGTTAGACAGAAATGGAGGGGTAAAAAAAGATTGAAAAATGTATACAGACAACTTGCACAATGTCTATTTATGAGCTAATCACTGGGGGACACGCAAAATAGAGCTTTGCTATCATTTTTCAGTTCAGCTATAACAGAAAACAAGTTTGTTTACTTATAATTCCACAGACCATTAATTAGAGGAACATCTTTGTGCTATTCATGATATGTCCGTGCACCAGTAGGGCCACCTGTGTGGCCTCGGTAAAGTCAGTTGAATAAAGTATTTTGACGTTTGCCTCGCTAACCTAGGCAAAATATAGCCCCTACCCTTTCCCTCGTTGCTTTTAGCTAGGTTTATAGCAAAATGTAGTTGCCCCAAAAAACACTGTATAATGGTTGAAAATCATAATTTTATCACACAGAGGTATAATCACATCGTTATGATATGGAGCTGGTAAATGCAGATACCATCTCTATGAGACTTTATGTTAGCTAAACTGTCATTCAAAAATGTCAAAAAGGACTTTTAATCTACAAACAATACTAAATGTTATGCATATTTTATTCCGACATGTTTATTCATTCTAATACATTTCGCTCAGCTAAGCTATTAATCCACATTTTGGTAGTTTTCCCATATTTAAACAGTATGTATCCTCAGTTGATTGTCTTTGAAGCAAAACACTTGTTGTTTATTGCTTAATTCATAATATTTACTAGATTTTGATTGATATGAAGCTTCAATCAGAGGGCTGGATTCTACAGAAAAGCATGCCAGTAACAAATTTCACACATATCAAGTGTAATCTGTACATAATAGTGATAAATCAAATTCTATTAATGATAAAGTTGACAAACTTCTCCCATTTTCAACAGAATATTTATTGCCTCATCAATCTGGGGTTTCATTCCAAAGTCATTGGGGTGGTCATCACTTTGTATCCCCATGCAGTTTACAAACTCGACAAATAACAATTCTTATAGCCTTTTGACACAGCAAGATAATAATAAATTAGTTTCGCTTGTTCACTGGCATCAAAGAGGATTCAAAAGCACAAATATGTCATCGGTAAAGCTTTTGAAATCAAGGCAGAATAGAACTTGGAGTCAAAGTTGAGTAAATAGAGGTCATTAGTGTCCTACTATTTCATTTGACAATTATTTGTTGTTAATTCACTTGTCAAAAGCAAATAAACAGATTGATCAAAGGATAAGCATTTCTCAGAGTTAGCATGAGTGCACTAAAATGACAAATACAATGCAATTCTGTATAATAGAGAATCAAACTGCCCATTATAGCTGAATACGTAGCACCATTTTCCTAATTGAGAATCTATCTATCACCCTCCCCCCTATGTAAAAAATGTGGAAAACGGCATTGTCCCCCATATCAATAGAGTGTAATCTAATACATTTCAAACTTGATAAATTAGAAAAGCATATATCTTGGTGAGATTTCGAAAAGGTACATTTCAAAATATTTTTAAAATAAATTTTCTCCTTTGAACAATTTTCATTTATTGTGAGCATAATTTAAAGAGTTAATTGAAAGAAGTGTTGAATCATGGACCCTACCGAATAGCTCTTGACTTAACTGCCAAACATGTACATCTTGACGAATTAGCATATAATGATATATGTTATGACAATGAAGTGCTGCATATGACAACTTCAGTTAGTGTTTTGAAATTCACTGAAAAGTCAACAATGACATATTCAGAAAACATCAAGGGCACATTTCTGACATACATTCTACTCAGTACTAAAAAGAACCATTGAAGAAATACACACCATACAAGAAAGAAACTCAAATAAAAACCACAGGAGGTTTGGGCCCGATTGAAAACTAAACAATATCACTGAACAAAGGTTGGGATTCTATCATAAATGGACGAAGAGAACAATCACATACTAGCAGAACATACAATAATGATTCATAAATATATCAATAAAGAAAGTCTGAAGTCCTGGCTCTTTTCAGTAATGTTTACATTATACAGTGAATCACTGAACCCCCCCCCCCCCCCCCGACAAAAATAAAATGATGCAAAATGAAATCTGCTCAATTTCGAAAAGAGACTGTACTAGAACATATTCAGTTGTATGTGATCATGATTATGATTTGATGAAGAGTGGGCTATTGGTAACTTGATACAACTTATCCTCTTTCAAAACTGGACCAAGTGATTTAGAAGTGGTTTATCAATGAAATAAGTGAAGGTTCCAACTTAGAGCACAGTCTTAGGCCAATACTTACATAACAACTATCTGTGTTAAGATGTGAATAGTGTTACAGAAAACAAAGGGGACACATAATATCAATGAATTTCAAAAGAATTATCTATTCGTTTGATCTTTAAGTCCATACTCAACTTTAAGAATGACAAGCAAAACTTGCACTAGATCAGAATTGTTATTATCTTGCTATTCATCACCTCAAAAAACACAAATCTGACGAAAGAGGTTTTCTCTTAAATGTGAAATTAACTGAAAAAACATGGTCTTTTTTAGTAAGCATCAGATTTGCAAATTACAATTTGCTTTTAATTATGACAACAGCCAGTGTTTAATTACCCCACACACGTGTAACAATGACCAGACATTATTGTTTGTATGCGTATACCCATAAACCTAACACTCATTTAAAATTCAACATCATAAAACACCATCGTGAAGAGTACCAGCAAATATAGTTTCACCCCTCTGATATCACACTTCTAAGACTAAGACTTGATACAAAGAAAGCACAGACTTACTGAAATATAAAGATGCCTCTTGTTTATCCAAAATCAAATGCAATTATTTCCTCTGAGTTCTGGCTCCTAGCTACACAGAGCAATAAATCCAAGCTTTTTTGTATCCTTATTAGCACAGTCTGTCTGTGGGTTGGGCCAGGACTCAAAGATGGCACAAAGGCGAGTAATTGAGGAACATCATTCAAAAGACGTTAGAACGAAACAGACAAACATGGAACAATCCTCTTTGAGCGGTGATCTTTAATAGGTCTGAACGAGCATCTCTGTGTGTTTGCCATGTAATAACCGTGGTGTCTATCAGTCACGTTTTCTGCTTGTTTATACCAGTGGATGCTCGGCTGGGACATGGAATGTGACGGGGCTAGTCTACAAAGCAGACTCAAGTTGAAAGAGCGGTTCTAGTAAATGAAGCCCCCTTCGCAGAATGAGTGAATCGTACATGATTGATCATTAAAGTCAAAGTGATAATGAGAAGATTACAAGGAATAGTCTCACAATCTGACTCTCTTAATTTAGCAAGGTTTATTCCTAAGGCCTACAATGTTGTCTGTGTAGAACCAGAAAGATGATGATCCAGTATGAAATACTATATCAGTGAATAGGAAACTGAAATATAGATACCCAAAACACACTTTAAAACATTTTATAATCTCTTATGAATATAGTTCTATTTTGTGAAGAAGTAGTCAATATTCTGATACCAGAACTGATGAGATTACGTAACTGTAAATCACCAAATAACTGTTTGTCTCTGAATTCAACTTCCATGAAGACTTAGGCCTATGTGTACACATATACATGTCTACAGAGCCTTTGATTATTGTGTCAATTTTGTACTGTTTGGTGGAGTAAAGTATAAAGTGCATGGTTTGTTTGGACTTTAACAGGTAAAATGTTTTTTATCTTATCTGTAAGAATGGCATTTTATCTGTTGCTCATAATATTCAACAGAAAATAGGGTCATTCACTGGACATGCAATTAATAAGTAATATGAATGAATGCTGGCTTTAATAATAATTTTTAAAATGATTTTGTATGATCATCATTGTTTTCATAATGGATGATGGTGCAAGAACATATTTCACTCCCTCTTTGTGAAGAAAATATTATTATGATTTTTAAATGGGGCATAAAATATGGAAATAACTGGTATTTGGGTCGTGTGTACACAGAACAGAAAATATGGGGCTATGGACTGGGCATTGTTCCAAAACTTTCGCAGTTTTTGCAGGTTTTGGGTAATTTATTTGGGTAATTTATTGGAGCATTGGTGGGGTGGATATAAATCATTATATTGTAATATGTGCTGCTTGTCTACATTGAAAATGGGTTGTACTTTATGGAATATCCTGGGTATCTGTAGGGTTTGTTTAGAATGATTAACAAGGATGTAATTTATGTGCAGGATTTGAACATAAATACATCAAATCGATCAGGGGATGGCAGTGATAGTAGACAAAGGTGATGGCAATGATGATGATGATAATGGTAATAACTGATGAGGTACATGATGATGATGGTGGTGGGGATGATGGTGGTGGTGGTGGTGGTGGTGGTGGTGGTGGTGGTGGTGGTGGTGGTGGTGGTGGTGGTGGTGGTGGTGGTGGTGGTGGTGGTGGTGGTGGTGGCTGTGGTGATGATGATGATGATGATGATGATGACAATTATAATGATGATGATAATGTGATGATGACAGTGAGAATAAAGATAATGGTGATGATGATGATGATGGTGATGGTGAGGCATCTGTTTATGTTCTATACTGTAGAAAGAAATGAAGAGTTTGGAAATGGTTCTATTATTTTTAATTAAAAAACTATGAAACTTGTGCGCACAATAAGAAATATCAACCCTTTGTGGAAGAGGGGCAGATATACTAAACCCAAGCGATTGTAGAATTTGGTTTTATGATTAAACAAGGTCGACCGGGACAATTATTCTGCATCATCTGGAGGAGAGCACTGCTGCATGTAAAGACTAGACTAGGATCAAAGGAACATGAATACACAGATAGTTATGTCATGTCACCACATTACCAGTTAATTTCTTTGATGAATGTCATGTGTAATGTATCCCCTTGCCGCGGCGGTGCCCTTCAAGCATTCCAAAATAAAACCTCTCACCCCTGCCAACATGACAATGACTTTAATATCAGGCCTGGAGGAAGATCTCTAGCAAACACAAAACATTCACACAAGGCCCCATTCACACTAGAAAATAACACAATTTGAAAAATCATTGAACCCCCATTTACACTACTGAAAAAACCCTCATATACAACTGTTAGTGTTTGCTTGCCATCAGAGCATTTTGTTTTTTGGATGAGTTGTGCACATGCGTGAATTGTCGCTGCTCTGCTTTATGATAGTAACACAAGCAAAACCGTGAATACTTCAACAGTGTTTTTGGAGTGAGCATTCACACTGCGAAACCAGCGGAGTTTCGGCTGATGTTAAAAATAATTATAAAAAAACTCTGGAGAAGAGTTCTTTTATGCAGCTTTTTTTGTTGTGTGTGTTAAGCTTGTTATAAAAAAAAACTCCAGAATTTGAGACAAAAACCAGGATTTTTGCTTGCTGTGTAAATGCCCCTAGGTATTCTAAATTTAGGATCTAAATGCATGTCTGAGTGCATTGACTATTAAAGAATGTTTGTAATTCCATCATGTGGACTTGGAGGTTGTCACTTTCTTTATCCCTGTTGTTTTCTTTCCGAGAGCATTATTTTGGGAGGTGATGTTTTTGTAGTGATGCCAAGTTGTGTGTCGGTGACGCTTTGGAATGTTTTGACTTTGGCTCTATTATCCATCTTCTGTCTGGTACATGCTGAAATGTTCTAGAATGGATAGAGAGATTAACCCATTTGACACTATTTGATGTTGGTACAACACACAGTTTCCATTGACTGCAACACAGTCTTGGTATTCAACAGGTTAAGAGTATATTATACCAGATGAAGTCTCTGTAATAATAACAGCTTCTTGTGTTATGAATGTGGCTGGCAATGCGATAACTACCTTCTACATATCAATGTGAATGTTTCATCAAACTATTTTTTTGGTCCAAAAAGCTTTGTAAACTCTGTATATGAAGCTTGATAGCTCAGTGGTATAGGAGTGGTCTCGCTACTGGGAGGCACTGGGTTCAAAACCACATTGATGCATTACCGGTAATGCCTTTTGGTATATACACATGAATCCTGGCTTAATGACCAAATCTCTTGGTCTTGGATAGGACTGAAAATACCAAACTGGTCGCTTATATTATAGCATATATACATGTACACTTATATTTGTAGCAAGAAGGTAAAATAAAATCATCATTTAACTACCAGAAAGTTTGAGAAACATACTGAGCAATTTCAAGAATTTCATCTTGTGATTAAATAGTGGGATCAAAATCATTGATCTCTGACTCTGCCAGGAGGGTCAAATCTGACTGACATGAGCGCTATACAAGAACCCACTATTATTATTATTATTATTATATCCACATTTTAAGAGTGGATGTCATTTTCTTCTTCATACGTTCTCATATATTCTTGCATTCACAGAGCACAACCTTCATTAAAATCCTTTTATGTCTTCTGAGTTTTTAAAAATTATTCTGACACTCTAATTTCACTACAAGCCAATCTGATCGTCATGTTATGATGTTGATTGGTTCTTACACAATTGTACTGTCTCCTAAGTAGACTATTCCACTCTTTGACAAGAAAAATAAAAAATAGAGTGACAGAAGTTTACAGAAAGGCTAAGACTTGATTTCTCTAATACCAAAAGTACATAAGACACACACCAGTGCACTCAGCTATCTATTTCACACTGATAGGTATGTAACACACAGGCTTAAGTTAAGTATTGAGCATAAAACCACTTAGTATAAGTGCCTCCATTAAGTTGGGACAAACTTTATTTTCTTTGGCAAAGCATAGAATTTGCATTTGAGAGCCTGTCGCGAGTATACAGGTATGGGCAACAGGATTTCAATGAAAAGAATGAATATCTACATCAATTAACTTGTGGGATGGAAAAGATGTTTTCTTGGACGCTATAGTTTCTTGGTAGAATAAGGAGCACATAAAATTTGTACTTTTCCTTTTCTGGGTTTTTGTTTTTGTCTTTGTAGTTCCTTCCTAAAAATATTTGCATTTTGGGGCTGGAAATTCCGGTTTCTCTTGATATCCAGTCTCATCACTATGAATCATAATCACATATAACACCGTAAATTTCTCAGAAGTTAGATAGTACCTTTGAACAAGATTATCTGGAAAAATTGGGCACTAAGGACAACTGTGACTCTGGACAAATTGGGCTCTGCAAAACTTTGAGAACTGGATAGCCAGGAAAGAAGTTGCAAAATACTTGAAGCTGGATGTTTCAATTTCAAAGTTCATTTTTTTAAGTGTAATATAATTACTATATAAGTAATTTTGAAAATTCAAAGAGGTGAAATTCTATCAAATATAAAATTTAGAACTATGTAAAGGTAAATAATTACTTTACATAATTTAAAACCCTTAAAATCCATAAAATAGAAAATGAACAGAGGCCCACATGTCACTAGAATCCTGTATCACCCTATATAAATTAGGATTGTCATGATCCTTCTTGCATATCTAGTTATCTAACACATCTTCCCCTGAGTGATGGCGTTCTACAGAATCCACAGATTTTCTCTACCCATCCTTGTATCTGTTATGACAGTGGCAGAGATGAGCACTGTAATGCTTCTAGCTTTAGAGGGCAGTAGGCCACTTTTCAAGACAAGAAATAAGTGTTTAAAACTGGCTGCCATCAAATCAGCATTGTCTGTTTTTTGCTGTTGTTGGTGGTGTTTTTGGTGGTGTTGTTGGTGGTGTTGTTGGTGGTGTTGTTGAAATAAGATAATGAAAACAAATTTTTGTAGAAATTAAATTATTTAATAAGTTTTTTAGTTTATGGATTCCAATTTCTTTTGGATAAGTGATTACAACAATTCATATTTTGTTTGCATTATTGTGATTTTGTCCATCAATAAGTAAACAAATTACAGTGACATAATTCTATTTACCTTCCATGAGGTGACTGACCTCCTTATTCAGGCTAGTAACTTTTTCTGAAATCATATGCTTATATTTACTGAAATGCTTATTAAAGAAATAATATTTGGTTCAGATATATATACTCCATAGCATGACTCATATTTGTACATACCGGTACATGTATAACTATACGACTCTAGGCCTCGGGGGCTAAGAGGGCCAATAATAGCAAAACATATAAATCATTCTGTTTTTCATTCACATTACTAGAGTAACTGACATGAGTCATCATCAATATATTCGATCTTAATCGTCTCTCTCTTTCTTTTCTTCTCTCTTGTGGGTTCCTACACAAATGAGTACACTTTATTCCGTCTCCTTCTTTTCTAAGGATATTTTTCCCTCCTTCATTCTACATTGCAAATATAAACTTGAATAGAGTATTATAGTTTCGTTTCCTCCTATTTCTTTCCATTTACATATGAAACCTGGGGGAATCCTTTTTTTTTTTCTTAAAGAAAGATCGCCTGGATTTATCGACTAGCTGTCCTACTTTTTTTCAATGGCATACCGGTACATAGAAATTTGTAGTATGATCATTAAAATACAATTTATTTCCTTTTTTGACAAAGACTTACACTCAAATTTTTTCACCTGTCTCTCAATTTTCCTTTCTGTTTGCCTCTTCACATTCTATTTTCTACACTCCTTTATTTATCCCAATGCAGATCGAAGTCTCATTACGACAAAGGTAATCCATATTTTTAATTCTGTTGAGAGAAGCAGCATCACATTGTATTATGTACAGCTGCCATCTGGATTATTTTTACAAGGTACGTATTACTGCTTCCAACATTCCCAACCAACTTAATCAATTAGGTCCCCTTTTCTCTAATTCAGAGAAGTATATCCCCTCAAAGTGGAAAGATACTTGTTTAACAGAGCAGGATTATTTGTACACAATATATTGTATTTTTGCAAGACATAATTTCAAACCCCAGCCACTTAAGTGTCAGTCAATTTACATCATGCTACCATCTTTATCATTCTGTTAATAATCAATTTGTCAATGGATCTGAAGTGAGGAAATGAACATTCAAGATCATGAGAGCAGAGCATATTTGGTGAAATTGAGCATATCAAACACTCTCTCATTCTCCCTTCATTCGCCCTCTCCCTCCATCCCTCTCACCCCCTCTCTTTCTCTCTCTCCCTCCCCCCTCTCTCTCTCTTTCTAACTCTCACCATCATCTTATTCAACTGTCTACATTTTATTTAAAATATGATAGGAGACTTTCATCTGTCAATATTAACCAACTTAATTCTGCTGAGAAGTAGCAAGTTTTTCCAAACTTCAATATTAACCGAAGTTTAAATCTTCAATTCAAAACAGATTTCATCTGTTGAGAGCAAGGAGGCTGTTAACCCTATATTAAAGTATACAAGTAAAACACCCTTATCAGCAGATGATATATATCCAATCAATCATTTTCCTAATCATATTTTCCTTCAAATATAAACACTGTCATATTCTATCTAACAATACAATGTTGAAGCAGACATTTTTGACAAGTTGACAGATTCAGAAGTCCCCATTGAGAAATTGTATGTATGATTTTCAATACTTGGGTGAAATGTCAGGCAGTTTGTAAAGTATGTATGATTTAAAATACCCTAACAGGATTTAGGGTCATGCGTGGTGATCTAGAGGCAATATTTTTTACCATGCTCCTCAGAAAAGTCATTATTTGTATACTTCTCCCCTTTAAGTAGCAGTTTCATATCATCTGTTAGTAGCCAGAAGGGCATTAACTCATATACGATAAACACAGAGATAACACCCTTTTAGTTCTGGCGAGATGATATGTTATTTTAACCTCGGCAATACTATGCTTTGACAGGAAGAAGATATATTTACATATGTACATGGACATGGTACCGCCACTATAAATCTCTCTCCATCCCTCCATCTCCCCCCTTCACAATCAGTTATTAACTGCTCTTCAAGATGCAAGCTCAAGACGCCACATTTATCAAAGATGTTCTCCCGGAGCCAGGCTGGATGATAGTTGATGGTTGCCAGGCTACTCAGGGGACTTGTTTGTACTTGAAGCTACATTCACACATGACATGTTAAACCGGGTCAAAAAATGTTGAAAAATTGAAGAGATAAAAGTATATAGTGTCCTTCATAGCTCTGTATCTAGATTAGGGGAGGGGGAGGGGTGCGCTTGGCAAGATGTAGCTCTTTTTCACCCTATTTACAATTCACAAGGCTTTAAACATCCTCATTAAAGTTTTCACATGATAACTATCAGTGTCATGCTTAGTACAAGACACATGAAAACTCCCTCTACTCCAAAATAATTAATTTTGTACTGTTTGAGAGTCCGAATTTCATCTAGAGTCTCTTTTCTTCCACCACTTTTACCTTCAAACACCTCAAAATGTGCACAGGGGCAGGGTGAACATTCATGAAGACCACAACTATTTCCCTCCCTGACTTAACACCCCCCAACCCCCCCCCCCCCCCCAAAAAAAAAAAAAAAAAAAAAAACCACACACACACCAAGGGGCAGTGTAGATACATGGTAAATGCCCCTAAAGAGGCCCTTATATATTTCATAGGCTACATGTTCAAACTGTCGACTTACATACATGACATGATTAAAGATGGTTGAGATAAAGTTCTAACATGACTTATTAAGGTCAATTTCATTATAGCCTTGTTGAAAAGCAGATGGTTAAGATTCTAATGAAGATAAATAATCAGATCTGCTCAATCAGAAACATATGAGGTTTGCCCCTGGCGAGATCCAGCTTGTAATTTGTAGCTTCTTGTATAAGGGAACATGAGGTGATGCTTCCTTGTTAGCAGCCTACACAAGCTCAAAGCTGAAGTTTGAGAAATCACACTGATTGGTGCTTCCAGATAAATCAGTTGTTAAAGCACATGCTCAAGCAACAATTGATCTGGGGCCTGTTTCACAAGGCCTTTTTTCAATGACAAATGACAACAATCAGTGAAAAATCTGCTGATAACCAATAAGAAGCAAGGATTTCAGTAGCTTATAACAAACACTGTCATTTGTCACTGATGACACGTTTTGTGAAATGGGGCCCTGCAGTGCAGTTCCCTGCATTAACCAAATTCCTGTTTTCATCATTGAACCTACCACTTTACCTTATCCTAACCCTAACCTGAAACTCAAATATAATCCTAACACTAGCCTTGTAAATTTGACTACGGTAAGTAAAGTCTGGAGCAATCGTTTTCAGAGCGTTTACATCGGATCACTGAGAAATCATTCAAAATTTAAAGTTCCCTGTCCCTATTAGTCACATACATACATATATATATATATGCTCTCATGAAATCAATGAAATTCAAGTGTGGGGGCATGAGTGATATATTGATTTTCAAATATTTCATTAGTATCAACTTTGGTAGAAAAGGTCATTCACACTCTACCAGAAAGTGCAATTACATGAACATCTGTCTTCTTTCACTTAACTCAAAATCTGAAATTCATTTCCCATGAAAAGTCAAAGATCTTTTTCTATTAAAGATCCCCCCCCCATTTTCAGATGGATATAATGTACATTGGCTACCTAGGGAGTGTTTCACAAAGACTAAGTTAGACTTATCTATGGCAGGCCGTTCAAGCCACTGTTTGCTCTCACCATTATGATCTTTAGATAATATTTTCCCCTTAAATAATGAGTTATCAAAAACATGAATTCAATAGATTTGTGACCATGATGTCTACGTCTCTTGAGAGACCAATGCCAGTAAATGGTGAGAGCAAACAGTGGCAAAAATGGCCTGCAATAGTTAAGTCCAACTTAATCTTTGTGAAACACCCTCCCCCCCCCCCCCCCCCACCACTTGGTCTGTAGTTTGGTAGACCAGACCCAAGAGACAAGGTGTGGGACCAACTATAATATACTTCAATCTGATAATCAAACAGTTCTACAGAAAGGAACAAATATCTCATTCCGGAGTCATATTTCAATCGCCCCCACACTACAACTCTTTGGAGAATACAAACATTTCCTCTTTTCATGTTTCATTCTGTAACAAATTTCATTTCCTCTTCAACAAATTACAATAAAATAGGCAATAAATCAGAGAAAGGAGTCATTCTCGTTTCAAGTACCATCTTTCATCCAAATTTATTTTCTTGTGGTCATATTCGAACTTTATGGTTGGATTTATTGCGATATTTCAATATTCACAATTCAACTTAGAATTCCAAGTCACTGGTAGAATAGACAAACATAAATCAACAACTTCTATGAAAGAAGTACATTTTGACATTTGCAACTGTGTATAACATCAATACTGAGAAAAAAATGATAGAACGATATGAGAACCCATTCTCCTTTCCTCGAGAACTGGGTGGTCCCGGTATGAAGCCTATGAAAATGAGAAAATCCAGTAATCATTGGATTAAATTCATGGCTAATCTTTGACTGAAATTTAATCCCAAACTTTCATTTTGTGCATCATGCCTCAAAAGTGTGCAGGACTTTATAAGCACCTTTTGTATACAATACAACTCCCTTCAAAATTCACTGGACAAGTTTTTGGAGAGATCAGAATACAATATTTACTCACTTTCTGAGTCACAGAAATAGAGGACGTCTCTCACCAAACTCTACCTTTCTCCTATCTCGTCTAACCTTCCGAGAATAATGAAACTGTAGACACTTGGGAAGATCCCCGGGAGGGGGTAGTTGGCATAATCAAACAATTGGGGGCCAAATTTCACTCTTGAAATATCACACTGTGCTTAAAGGGAAAGAGGAGAGGTAGAAGTGTGCATGGGAAACTTACAGAATCAAGCTTGTTTTGTTTGTAAGATTAATTATCAATGATTCGGTTGAGAGCTATCTATCTATCTATCTATCTATCAGGCTATAGTTCATCCAGATGTTGGACGAAGCCCTCCTCATAACATTTCCATTCTCTTTTGTCTCTAGCTGTCCTAGTCCTAGGTTGAGAGCTAACAGGGCATTAACTCTTGATTAAAGGTACTATGTCCCTTTTGCAGCCAACCTCAAATTCTGTAGAACTTTGTAGGAATTATGAATATGTCATGTATGTCCTATCTGTGAAATTTAAACGTTAGCAGTGTCCTCATATTCAAATTATGCAAGGAAACCCGTTTACTTGCTAGACTTCACTGTCAGACACTATTGAGTGACTGACTGGCTTTTTTTCTTCTTTGGTAATAACATACATGAAAAGAGTTGTAAAGGGTACATGAGCATTTGTCTACATCAATAACCCACTTCTTGTGATGGCCAAAATTAAACTGATTGAATCTTTGCGCAGCGTAAAACGTATGACCATTTGGTACAATTGTCTGAAAATCAAGACTATTACTTTTGGGCTCTATAGCCCTAAAGTCGATTTGACAACTAATAGTCGTTATTTTCCCACTTGAAGACATTTTCAAGCCCCACCTTTTTTAGGGAAGTTCTAAATTAGTATTATCTTTCAAATGCAGTTGGAATTTAACTTTTTCATTTTTTTGGCCTGCAAATGGGACATAGTACCTTTAAATGATATGGTTTAGTACCCTTCTTGCTCTCAGGAAGTAGACTATCTGTACAGAACAATTATGCCATTACTTCCAACATGCAGTGCAATTACATACAATATTTTCTTTGAGTATTAACAAAGCATAATTTTCAACAATGTTGGGAGATGTATTTCCATAGTTCTACACAACTTTGAAAGACTTCTGCATATCATTTGCTACTGCCACTCAGAGGAGGATATAGGATTTTGTCGCAGGGGGGGGGGGGGGGGGGGTGGGTACAGGATCATCAATATATATATTTTCTTCTTCTGGTAAGTAAAAATACTTCTGCAATAAAAGAAAATCCATCTAATATACATCCACGTACCAAACAATCATATTTAAAACCACCCCCCAAAAAGAAGATTTAATGGAATCCTTGTAAGTCTTAGGGGAAATAATCATACAGACTATTATTGGATTGGGAAATAAAAACTTCCTATTGATAAACGAATAAAAGAAAATCCTTTATCAATTGAATATATGAAGTGATAATCTGATGATCGGATTGTACTGAATTTAGACTAAGCATTTCCCCAGGGAATAATTGCGATGTGTCAACATAGCAAAAGAAATATAGACAGGTAATCCCCAGAGTATTCATATTTGCAAAGGAACTTTAGCTGTGAGAATTACTCTTAGGGCGCGTTCATGCTTGATTTTGAAGGTAGAATGAGCGATCTGAAACGCTCATCGTAAACGCTCATCGTGATCGCAGTTCCACGGTGTAGCTGTTCATGCTTACTTCTCTGGCTCATCCAGGCAATTCTACTTGTGTGGTCTTGTGTGACCTTCACTGTGCATGCTACGTAGACCCACTAGAGGTCAGTGCGTTGACCCCATTTAAACGCGTTTACAATTGTAAACGCATCTTTTTGTGAGTTTACGATCGGCGTTCGTGATCGCCGTTTTTCGGTGATTCTACAAAAGTGAGCATGAACGCAAGCGTGTTTTAAACTAAACACGTAACAGATGCCTGATTCTGGCCGTCAAAATCAAGCATGAACGCGGCCTAAGTCGCATGGCTTCCCCCCTCTCTGTCTATCTTACTCTCTCCCTCTCTCTCTCTCTCTCTCTCTCCCCCTCTCTCTCTCTCTCTTGTTCTTTCTTGCCCTTTCTACCCCTCTCTGTCTGTTGTATATTTGTTTAATCAATGCACGCACAATTATGTCATTATAATCATAATTCAAACTTTTTCATCATCCTCATCATCATTATTGCCCCTCACCATAACCACATCACCAACATCATCGTCATCCCCATCATCATCACCATCATCATCATCATCAAATCATCAACCTCTAAATCCAAGTCATTGTATATTCTTTTTCTGTTTCATATTTTCCTTTTCTTCATCTTGTTTTCTCTCATACTTAATTTATCTTAAATATATCTCAAATTTCTTAATTTCTATGCATTTCTATATACGTATGTACAGTGTATGTGCATTTTATCTGTTTCAATTGGATGTACAAAAGAATTATGAAAAAAAAAAAAAAAAAAAAAAAAAAAATCAAATCAAAATCATCATCATATTTTGCATCTTTGAGAACATCTTATCACAAGCTCCACCAAGATAACAAAATTCAACAGTAAAAAGATAAAGACCCTCCCTTTACAGCATGAGCTATCCATACCTGTCTAACAAAACCTTTTCCACTCTGCATCTCTTTCCATCTCTACCAATACCACCGTGATTTATGATACATGTGTGTTGCCATTCCCTCTGTATTAACATCATTAGGTTTACTGTGTTATTGACATTGAGCAAATCCACTTGATGTTGAATTGGACTAAGCATTGCCCCAGGGGAGCCCTGAAGAGAACAAGCACTACCTTGCCTTTGCCTTGAGAAGGAAAAGAGTATAACATTCATGTTTGACTGTAAATCTTTAATCAAGCAACATGATCAGGAAAGAGAAGGCTGCTCTTTCGTTAATCATAAGAAAGATCTCCAGTTACAATCATTAGACAGTTTCCATGGTTTGATAGCCCATCAGTATACATTAATTTTAAACAAAATTAAAAGGGTTGCATCATTTGAAAACCAATCTACAAATGCTTTTAAACAAG
Organism: Strongylocentrotus droebachiensis; assembly: GCA_035222895.1. Lineage (NCBI taxonomy): Eukaryota > Metazoa > Echinodermata > Echinoidea > Camarodonta > Strongylocentrotidae > Strongylocentrotus > Strongylocentrotus droebachiensis. The sequence goes on from JAVYIG010003216.1 coordinate 143,468, forward strand.
GTATCTACAGGAAAATCAAACAAAATGATTGTCACATTTATAAAAGAAATTAAATTTGCATCTGTAAGCTATTCACCAAATTTAATGAAACCTCACAAAAAACTGACCGAACAACCCATCAATGTGCATCAGATAATCCTCTGGCAAGCTCTGTCATATTTAAAGACCTTATCTGCAAGACAAGGCTTGTAATTCTTTTTCTCATCCTCCCTGGTTCTGTTGCCATACAAAACGTGGCTGTGGCAAGCACTGTCCATTTTCAAGACCATATCTACAAGAAAAAGATGTATATTCTTCCTCTAAACCAGGTAAAACAACTTTCAAGGGAGCAAAGCTTCATTGTTTACATCCATAGTTCATTGAACTTTGTCCTTAACAAGGCCAGCTGAGGTCAAGCTTCTATAATTGGAGATTATCACTGCTTTAGTGGGGTTTTTATAACCTCATGGGGGCTAACTTACACCCCCTGGATATACCACCTGGTGGTATTTGGGGGTAACTTTGGATTATGTAACCATGTTTACCCTGCCAAACAAGGAAATGTGGTATGCAAATGCTAGTAGTCTTAGAATTCAGACCTTACCCATGCTAGCACTGATGTTGAGAGATGAGAGAGAGAGGGAGGGAGGAAGGGAGGGAGGAAGGGAGGGAGGGAGTGAGAGGGAGAGGGAGATACAATAGAATGATACAATATCTAATTATATTAATAATAAAAGGACCTACTGATGATGAATGAAATAATAAGTATATTTTCAGAAGATGAACAAACAAAAATTCCAGAAAATCAAACTTTTTAGGACCCCCCCCCCCAATCTGGAACAAACATGAATGCCCGAAAAAGGATAATATTAAAGGAATAGTATACAAAAATATGTGTGGGTGTTACATGGGCAGCACTGTCATACAGGTTAATCAACTATCTCCAGCCTATCCATCAAATAGTGCGTACCAACAACCCCATGACAAATATGATGGTGTGAATGATGTACTCTCAAAAAATATTAATATCTCCCACTTCTATCTTGTTTTCTTTGATCTATATTCTCTTGTTTGATAAGTCTACTATCAACCCTGCTTATCCATTTTTACCATCATCTCAATTTTCTACTTGCTCCTCCACCATCTCATTTGGCATTTTCATCTGTATTCTTTCCATATTCTTTCTCTTGATTCCCTTTTCCAATTCCATCTATTTTTTCCTTTATCTCTTATTCCTAACCATCCTCCCTTTCTTCCTCTTCCTCAGCTTTATTTCTCCCTTTTTCTCTTCTTCAGCACTTTCATCTATTCTACCTCTTTGTCTTCATTCTTTCCATTCCCCTTTTTCCTTTTTATTTCTGCCCAATCTTCCTCTTTTATTTTTTTGAAAACTTCTTCCTTTAATTCCCTCAAATATTCTTGACCTTTCCTCTCTCCTCTTATATCTTTCTTCCCTTCTTCTTCTTTCATCTTCTTCTGCACAGCATTATTCCTTCTGTACATGATGAATTCACCAGTAAGTAAAAGACGAAGCTGTGAAATTCCTGCAAACTTCTTCCTCCCACATTTTCATTCCCTCCCTCCCATACCTCCCAGTACTTTCATCTCTGTGATATATAATGCTAAGACAATATGAGGAGACATCATTAGCACATATCTATCTTGCATTCTCCACATATTGTCTGCTGAGAGCCAGTAGGGCATTAACTCTCCAATGCATGTAAAAGGATATGGGTTAATGCCTTTCTGGCTGTCAATAGTTGATATCCTCCTCTTCGTTTCTGGCGCGAAGCCTGTGACAATTGGGTGATTTGAGACGACTCGATACCCATGCCTAAGTGGGCCCTCATCAGATTTGAAAATGAAGTTTTCCATCGTTCCCTATTTTGCTGCACTCTGGTCTTTATGCTACTAAAATTTGATCCCCAATGTTGGGCTTGAGCAATTTTTCAAAATTGGGTTTAATAAAGTTAGTCTGTGGTCAGAATTAAGTTTGTTAAAGGTAAAGACCAGTAATGGTCATGCGATTGCATTGTGAAAGAAACGTTGTGGAATCGATCAGAAAAGGTTGATCATCTAGCATCTAGCATCTGCAAGGTTCTGGAATCATCAAAATGATAAGAAAATTGGCCCATTCTTCGTAAAGTTACAAGCACTATACACAGAAAGATGTATATGGGACTACCCTATATCTCTCACACGACCATGAGAGAAACAAATTTACCAAATATATGAATTAGTAGGCGGTTTCCCGGCAAATTTTTTATCATCATGTATTAGTCAAAACATATTCTTTCACATGATTGGTAATGAGAGCTTCCATTTCATTTTTTGAAATTGGGGCGTTTCCAATACTGGTCTTTACCTTTAAATACGAGCTTTGACCCAGTTCCGGTTTAACTGAATGATTAGAATGCAGACCTATTTGTAGTTCCTACATGAATGTCTCCCGTCATTTCATCAAACCAATAAATCTTTCCTCCTTTTCTATATTTTATTCTTTTCTTCTAGTACACTTTCCTGTCAAATCAAATGAAATCTAAATAACATATCATGTAATAAGATAAGGCGTACACTGGAAAAATGCCACATTATCATCTCATAACAAGATGTACATTTTTTATATGAAATTTAATAAGAAACAGAAATCTCTAGGAAACAATGCAGGGCTATGAAAGGCTTACATTTCTTATGTGATTGGGGGCAGTCTTCATTCCGATCACATTCTACATGGGGGTCCTCAACTCCTTATCAGTGTTGAAATCACAGTAGTGGAAATGTGATGATTGGATTGTAAGGGCTCCAACATTCTACATGAATGTTTATTTAAGATGGATATAAATATCTAGCCACCATGACTCAAGTATGTAAGGTATGATGAGCGCCCGATATTGGATTCAATTTTCTACATAATATTTAACAAAATGGAGGAGCTAAAGAAATGTTGAGTAGTGTAATGTATTGTTATATTCTCTAAATTTCTTTATGTTCAGAGGAATTACGCCAATAATCAGATCTATCCTTTTGTTCTTACCAATTCTGTGCAATATCTTAAATCATATCTATTTTAATATTATTTTTGCAGAGTTAGCTGTATGAATACTGATAAGAATATGAAAATTGATAAGAATGTGCAATTATGAAAATGAAGTAAGAACCTGCATGATTAGTATTATTTGGTTCATATATTGTTGAATTATGTTCTTCTTGATTGATATTTCAATTTCTACAAAGACAGAATTTTGAGAGGAAAAAATCCTAGCCAAGCTCTTAAAGGTTAAAAGCCTGTAAAGCAACCAATACAGAGCCATTGTATGGTATGAAGTAGAAATACCGAAATAACAACAAAAATTTAGCCTTAGAAACCAAATTTTTGAAAATAACAAAAACACTCTTGGTAGCATTTCCATGAGGACTTCTGGTTCAAAAGGTTGCTCTTAGACAAATTCAGGATCCAAATTGAGCAAGCTATATATCTCTGGAGGATGCTAAAAGTATGCAGAGCGGAAATAGAAACATTTTCATGAAAATGAAACCATCTGTTTTAGGAAATACCATGGGTACCTGGAAAACAGTAACTCATATATCAACATGTGAGCTTATGAGATATTCTAATGAAACATACAGGAATATAAATTGTCTGATCGGAGCTGGAAGTGCTTTAGTTCTGTGTAAAATGATATGAGTTGATGTCATTCTGGCTCTAAAAAGATGATATATGGATATCAGTCTTTTGTCTTGGTTAGCCACTGTTTGCATCTTACATGAAGCCCATTTACAGTCCAAATATTGTGCATCACTTACATTATAGTGTTATGGTGGGATTCAGAATGTTTTTCATAATTTCACAGAGGTTTCTAGGGTTTACTGACAAGCAGAAATATAAAAAAAGTCATCAAATTTGGAGATTTGCTGACAAAACTATAAAAAAAAAAAAAAAATTGTTGACAGGAAATTGTGAATGGGGGTGTCACATCCCAAGCAATGCCCTGTGTGAAAGACCTTGATACAGTCTACTACTTTTCCACTGTCATTTGTTTATCACTTTTATCAGTCATCACGAGAGAAAAAAGAATCCAATCATATCAATTTGACACAGCTTAAAGAGATTTACAAAAAAGACCCACAAAAAGAACTATAATTGGATACATTCATAACTAGTGTAACATATAAATGAAAACACAAGAGAATAAAATCCCATTCATATCAACACAGCTCAAAGAGATTTACCAAAAACACAAAAAGGACTATAATTGAATAAATTCACGAGTGTATAACATACAAATCAATACACCTGTTTCTTTAGTGACATTAACATAGATTACTTGCATTCCGCAGACAGCCTTGCACCTGTTCTTCACAGGTGTAAAACTACTTGGGACAGGTGAAATGTATGTTACCTTCACAGGAAATTTACACCTGAATGAAAACATCACATATCAAAGATACCGCACATTCTAATAAATGTGTGAAATCAGATAACGATTATATGTGCTGTTTATTATGTGTATATGGCCATGGAATCATCTGAAGCAATGGGGTGCAATTAATGTGATAACTACAGAAAACTTGTTTGTTCATTTAAAGTAGCTTACTCAGCCCTCTGCAAACAGTAAGATGTCTTTATTACATATTGACAGGGGCAGTTCAGGAGGAGATGATTAGTAGTTCACATGTATATGTCTAGCTTGAATTTAATGTTTCTAATTCCCATAAAAAGAAATCTCCATCTCAAAAGAGTATTTTCTGTTGATATCATAATTTTCATGCAAATGCAACTGATACATCTTCAGTTTGGAGCCAGAAGGGTGTTAATCCTGTGCGAATTATAGGAGTTAACACTTTTATCAACTTTGTAAAGCGCTTAGAAACATTGTAAAAAGCGCTTTATAAATACAATGTATTATATTACATTATATTATCACTCTGTGCAGACAAAATGCACTATATTTATGTAGGAAATTCCTTTAAACTGTGCCACTTATTTTTATGTATATTTTCTATATTCTTTAGCTGTGTTTTAATCAATCTCAGTATTTCCAAAACTCATTTTAGTTAGTACTAAAAATTTAACTACATGTTATCTCTGTTTAATCTATTCTCTTCTTCAATCCTCTATTTATCTTTTATTTCTCCATTGACTACTGAAATACCGCTTATTTCTCTTCCCACCTCCTTTATTCTTGCTTAAATCATGAGATACACAGTGGTCCCCACGATGCACACACAGAGATACACAGGCACCCTCCATCCGCAAGACCATTCCTAAATCATTAAAGGAATGAGTCATCGAGATCCCCATAATCACCAATTTACCAACTCTGAGATGGAAAAATGAAATCATCTGCTATAACCATTCTCCACCAACATTTCGGATTCCACTCATGTCGGCTATACATATGACACAAACAACAGTTAATGGGACTGTGGATTCCATCACAATTTTAAGAGATTGCCATTTCCACGATTCCTTTGTCTACAAATTAGCTAGAGTCCACAGGGACCTGCTGTAAATTAGGGATGATCTCATTTCTGAATATCATTTTAATGTGCTTGGTATAAGAAGAAGTCCCAGTGGGAAGAAAGATAAAGGATGATTTTCTTTGTAATGAGGTTGTGTATTGCTTTGTTTAAGTATGCCATAAAAAACCCATCCCACAGTGCATTGCAAAGCTAATGATAAGTGAATCATGCGTCCCTGCTTGCCTTCTAATCACACTCAAACTAAGAATACCATAGATTTTCTTTCTCATGGATACTGAGAAGGAAAAAATAGCATGTTATCTTTAAAACTAAGATAACAAAAAGGCATATACTTGGAATAATCTTCTTAAATCAGGTCTATATCAAATTTGCAAATGGTTTATCTGATTTTTAAAATCTGGTGTTGGTAAAAATAAATGCATCTGACACAAAAATACAAACTTTCTATTTAAACGCATATAAACATTGAATTGAAGGCATAATAGTATTTTTAAAAAACTTGATTAAAATTTCCATCAAGTATACGCCTAAAAGAAATTTTCCACACAATTTCTGTTAATTCAAATTTCCTTAGAGAAATACAAAGGCAAATTTATAGCACTTTTATTCAAATAAGGAGATTATTTAATATACTTGAAAGTTGATTTCAAACTTGAAATCTAGGATACAATTGATACTATCAACAAAATAAAAAGACAAGTAATATGTACTTTAATTGCAAGTTCAATTATAATGCAATATTCAATAATCATTCGTTTATCCAAAGCTGTTTCCTTATGAGCTCTGACTGCGTTATAAATTATGTCTCCATCTTTTATTTCTCCATTCATCAATGATGTCACATACACATTTCTGCTCATAAATCATGGATATCAAGAAAATATTGAATTTATTGGCAATGATTTCTCAATGTATCTTACTACTATGGTTATAATGAATGGGTATCTGCAGTCAGCTAAATATTATGCTTACTGTGTTTATTTATGATGGCCAGCTGTATTGACAGTTGGCTAGATTGCAGCTAGTCTATGCATGTAGACCCGCTGCTTGTGACCTATAAACGCTGCACTTTGCTCTCTTTACATCTGAGTAAGACTACAATAATTCCTTCATTCATTCCGATAATTAATGAAAAAATACAATTTCTCTGTCTATTTTCAATACCTCTCCCAGACAGAGCGTTAGTTTGATAAAAATGTCTTACTCTGCCTCAAATCCCCATTTGTAATACGTTAACATCTACCCCTGATAAGAAGCTTCAAAGCTAATAAACCTTTTATCGATATTGAGTCCAAAGAATCTATGATTATAAGAATGCAATAATATAGTCTTATCAGTAAGAATGCTCATTTTTTCATGCTGGCCATGCGATCATTATCTGGCATTGCCAGGTGCTCATTTACTACACCTGGGTCAAGAAGGGCAAACGTTGGTAAAATACCTTGTCCAAAGGTTTAGGCATAGAGGGAGGCTTGAATCCAGGACCTCTTGTTCGAGAGTCAAAAGCCTTCACCAATATACCATAGTGGTCCCATTTCAATGATACATGGCTCCACACTAAGTTCAAGGAGTCCATATGGGAATTTTAGGGTCTACATGCGTGGACTTTATGTCAAAGTTTTGATTGTTGGAGATTCAAAAATTAAATTTGGGGTGCCCATGTGTCCAGAGAATTTTTGTCAAGCCCTTCATAACCCGATATCCATAATCCATTCAAAGACAACACCTCTACAACGCCTTTACATCACGTCTGTCAGGTAGACTAGAATGCATTTGTGAGGAGGCACAGTCTTATAGGTTGTCATTGATCATGATAAGACAAGGACATACTATGACAATGAGTCCATAAGGTCATTTGGTCTGGTCACTAGCCACATGGAGTACATGCAAGGCCATAATGTTTGATGGCATTGCCACTTGTCAACCTAGATCATTGCTTCAGTTGGAAAATTATTACCTTAAGTGGTTATTCAATACGAACTGCTCAAAAATCACATGAAGGGATTACAACAGTTTTCTTCAGTTGACACCAGAGCAACAAAGGCAAGACTTTAAGGTTCCCTGACAGAATTCAAGGTGGTCGAAGGCACTTCGAAAGCTGCTAATTTTAAGCCCGGAGTTTGTACAAACAGTTCTAGGCATCTTTGGTCCCATCCATATTTAAGTATGACCGAATTAGCATGCACCATCACAAAGTATGTCCAATAGCCATCCTAAACATATATATATTCAATTAAATGTACAGTTGAGCAATTGCTACTGGAGCCAATATTAAACCATTCATTATGTGATGGATAGTATGATATATAAGTGTACAATTTTGTAAGTAAGAAAACAAAATATCAATTTAATGAGAAATGGGCCTATACAATTATGATTCATGAAATTAAAAACCTGTAGCTATCATGTACCTTTAATAAATCAAGTACACTATCACATTACTTCCTCTCTCTATCAAACAACTTTCATACTTGAATGTTTTCAATCGTAAATCCCAAGACCAACAAGCCTTCCAAGCAAGACTTCCATCCCATCTGCCATACCATATATCATTCATATTATTAATCTATCCCTCAATCCCAAAGGACTACATCACAGGAGGAAAGGGAACATGCATATATCTCAGGAGGCTATAAATTAAACTTCATATGATGCACTTGATTGATCTATCCCTCCATCCGAGAGGAAGACATTATGAGAGGAGATTCAGCATCAAATCTTATCTCTGGGGGGCTATAAATTCAACTATCTATCATGGGTGTATGACCATGGACCTACTATTGTATGACACATGCTCCACCAACAATTGTTCCATGGTCAAATTCCTGCACTAACCAAATTCAAACATCAATCCTAGACCGAATACCATACCTAACCCTAACTCTTATCCTAATCTAAAACCCAATTGCGAATCTTATCTAGACAAATTGTCAAAATCTTATTCAATTTTAATTTGCAGAAAATGGCAATTTTGACATTTTACAAGAATGCTATTTCTTGACACTAATGGCTTATGCTTAGTCATGGATTCAACAATGTTAGGCCAAACAAAAAAACAAACATGTTTAGCTTCCTGTTTTTTTGAAAAATAGGAAGGAGGAGGCCCTTTTTATTTTTTATTTCAAAATGGCCGCTCAAAATGGCCGCTCGGTACATTTTCCCTGACAGTCGGGGCTATTTTTTTTCAAGATGGCCGCCGACAATTTTTTTTTTTTTTAAATCAGAAATAGAGCCATTTTAGCAGTGTTTTTCATGTTTTTTTTCTTTCAAAAAAAAAAAAATTAAAAAAAAGAAATTTCAAAAAAAAAAAATTAAAAATTTCAAAAAAAAAAAAAAAAAAAATAGGAGGCGGCCCCTAAAAAGTAAGCGGGCGGGGACGCTAAACATGTATATTTTTTTTAATGGCCTTATCATCAACAGAAATATCAATTGCTTATGTTCAGCCACTGTGAATAGCGTTTTCCTGTGGGTGAATGAATCGTTTTACATTTTTATGTAGCATGGTCATTGCATGGTTCTACTGTTCCTCATAGGTTGGCCTTTATTTATATGGAATGCTGGCAATGTCAAGACCTTCTGACTTGCGCTTGTTCCCCCACCTACAGATGTCCACGAGCACACCCCCATGCTGTCCAGACAAGAGCTATAGGGGTAGTATGGGTAATGGGAGGGGTGTGAGAGGTGTGTGAATACCATGGCAATGTCAAGCTCAAGACGTTAATTATGCTTAGTCTCCACCCATAGAGGTCAATGAACATACCCCAGGCTGTCTTAGGAGTAAACTAGGGGAATGGGAGTAGTGTAAACAGTTGCTCTCTCCTAATCTACTCCCTCTTTCTTACCAGTACAGTACCCCCCCCCCCCATCTCTTCCATTACAAGGTACAGTGTACATCTCCCTGGCACTAAATACAAATTCCATCCTACGGTGCTGTGGATTACATCACAGAAAAGTTCTTGGTCCTCCCCAGCCTCCCCTGTTCCTCATTCCAATTCCCCCTACTTCCTACCCCTCCCACTAACAATACCTAGTCTCAGTACCTATGTCTCTTTTCCACTGTATGGTACTTCCCCCTTGCACTAACAATCCCATCAAGGGTAATTATGTATTACATTAATGAAAAAAACATGACTTCATCTTACCCCTCCCCTTCCCTTCCCCCACCTCTCCTCCTCTTCCACTGCACAGCGCACCCTCCCCTCTTGCACTAACAACCCCATCACAGGGCATTAGGGATTACACCAGTGAAAAGACATGACTTCATCTTCCATCTCCCCCCTTCCCCTCCTACTCCTCATTCCCATCTTCTACCCCCTCCTCCTTGCCCTTCAATCCCCTATCTCCCCCTACCTCTCCTCCCCTAGCCTCTCAGTAAAGCAGTCTCCCTTCCTTGCACTAACAATCCCATCACGGGGCATTAGGGATTACACCAGTGAAAAGACATGACTTCATCTTCCATCTCACAAATATTCCAACCATTCTGGAGGAGTGAGTGAATTGCTTTGACTGACCAGTAGTAGGGCTAACTCTAAGGAATCTTCATCCCTCACCCATCTCAATAGTGAAAGATCCAAGTGATTTAAGGTCCATTTACAGAGATTGATTCCTTAAATATAACTAGGTTATCATTACAAATACGCATAGCCAGTTTGGCCATTCATACAGAATTGCCTATTTTACTTTTTCATTTTCTTTAAATTGTAGTTGATCGTATCATTTTGGATACAATCATATCTATTTATAAAGATTCATGCTCCGACTAAAATCAACATTCCCTTATTTTAAGTATTTTTTTTAATCTTTGAGGTATATTTATTTCAAAATAAGCAATGTAAGCATATTGCAATGAACATCACAAAATAAAATTCAACATAACATTTCAAAAGACAGGTTTACTAACATATTCATATTTTATGCACACTTTTTAAACAATGGTTGTTCTTGACAACCTGAAAGCTTGCCCGACATAGCAACAAGTAATATATACAGACTGGATTCCATGTATTGTAGTTCATTAATTAATAACAGGTTAATGAATGCCTCGTCACTAGGTCCCAAGAAAAAAAACATCCATAGATTTGAATATGTTAGTAAACAAGTCTATTTAATTGACATCAACAGAATATATTAAAATTTTCACTCTGATAATCTGAAGAAAGGAAGTTTCAGCTTGATATCTGATTTTGACATCTCTGGATTTGACTGTCTCCCATTCAAATTCATATCATCAATAACCCTGTAGCAATTTCACTTTTAATGAAGATGAAGTTTTAGACGAGGACAAAAATGATAGCTATGGGGTATGATAACAAACTCAGTGACTCCTGTCCTAGAGGGGCAAGAAAGGCTACACTTGATAAACAAAGTTGATCTTAAAATAACCTGACACATGACCTCTTCCTACATTCTCAAGTTTATTTGAAAAATTCTGCAAGCAAATTTCTCCCATTCCTGACCTCCCAAAGGTCATGACATTAAAATGTCAGAAATCCCTCACGAGCCCTGTTCGTCCGCTATGAATTTATGCTTCTGACTGACCTCACTAAATTGTTTGATATTCCGTTCTGGTTGTTAACTTTAACAGAAGGTACACAAGTTCGGACACTGTATTTTGTCACTGTGATTTAGCGCGAGCCTTGACATATTGAAATAATGATTAGAACTGATTTGCAATTGTTGCTGAGAGTACTGCAACCCCTGCCTGGCTCACAAATTTCAATGCATACTTTGACAGATATTTCTTTAAAACCTATGCAGCACAGACATATTTCTCACTCAAGTTATTCAGCGGAAATGTGCGCTTAATCCAAAAATATGATGAACAGAGTGTTGTTCCCTCTTTAATCAATAACAAAATATTTAAATTGTTATTTTGTAAAACAGAAAAGCAATGGAAATAGCCTTGTCTTTTGTAAATGCCCATAAAATGTGTTACCTATTTCTTTTGTCTGTTGCATTCCAATTGACACTGCTTTGTATCTTAAAGTTTATACTTGATGCATCGTCTGTTTGGAGCCATTAGAGCTTCAATTCTGTGTTACCCTGTGGTTCCAAACAAATCATAAATTAATTCCTTACTCTTTCCCACTCAAATTGTCTTTCTTTTCACTTGTTAATCCACGCTGCCAGTCATATTCCCCCTCACTACTTTTATTCACAATCTCGTTCCTCTTTATCAATCTCTTTTCCAATGCTCTTTTCCTCAGGTTCATTGATCTTTTTACTTTCTCCCCCTCCTTTCCATGAATTTTAACACCAACGCAAGTTCAACAGGTCTGCTGGTTGCCGATTAGAGAAGGAAACTGTTGATATCATAACTCATTATCTCTGTTGGGCTGGAGTAATTGACCCTGTAGTAGCAACTGTGACCTTTATAAATTGCAGTGAACTTGCCAAATGAATATCCATTCTTTTAAAGTAATGTTTTAATTTTAATTTCTCAATTTTAACATGTAGTAGCAATATCGAAAGTAGTAATAATTTAACAGGAATGTGTGCCTTCACACTTAAACTTTCTAAGTGAGATTCCACCATTGTAAAAATTGTGATCTTTTTTGTTGTTGCTTATTAAAAGTAATGAGTATATCCATAATAAACATGTAATTGTAATAGTAAAGGTACATGTATTTATATTTTAAAGGGCCTTTTAAAAATGGCTGTGAACTATCAATGAGTATCAATTCTTGTAAAACTAAGATTTTATTTTTCAGTTTATTTGCATGATAAAATAGTGAAAACATGAGCTCCTTCAATACCAACATGTAATAGCCATATTAAAAGTATTAATATTTTCACAGGAATTTGTGCCGATACATCGCTGTGAAATTTCAAGATTATTTCCATCCTTGTAATTTTTGTCTTAGCTTTAAAAAACACAATTAATACCTCCATTACAGCATGTAGGTGCTGTGTGGCTACTCCTAAGACTCTTACCCCAAAATATAACTTTTAATACCATAGCATTTCATGCACAAAGTTTAACGCAGTTCATCTACTGAGCCTGGACTCGTTAAAGTGACTGGGTAACTTTGTTGAAGGTTGATGTAAAAACTGCGTAATTTTTGTTTGAAATGGTACTTATTATATTCCTTCTACTGTATTAAACCTCTAACGTGCCAAAAATCCTGAAAAAATTCTCAAACCATAAAGATATTTATAGTTTTCTTTGAAGGCGTCACTGTAACTGTAAATTCTCCCAACCGTTTTTCCATGACAATATGACATAAGACAGGCTTTTAAAAATCTTTCAACACTTTAATGTCTGAAATGGTATACAGAGCCAATAAATTGCTTTGAGACGATTAATATTCACCTCAAATGTGAGTAAATTGTTATAATACAATAAAGGAATTGATCAGGTCAGTTTTTCCCAACTTTTATCATTAATAATGGTCCATTTTTCACTCAAACTTTCAGATTATCTTTCATTCTACATTTAGCATTGAAGTAACTATTTTCTCTCATCTGAACAATGATATCAAGTCCCTTTAAACTCTTGTACTCTGATGAAAGGTTAATGCGTGCATGTTAGACACCGGCAACTGAGATGATATATAATATCTAGTTGTTGTCTTCCGCTTGATGAAGAAATAATGTCACCCATCCACTTAGCCCATTAGCCTTCTCACAGCATAGCTCTCGGAGGGGCACCTATCGTAGCATAGCATGGAACACCTATGAGCACTGGCTCGACGCTAATTGCATTAATGAGCTTGGAGTATTTTTTAAGTGAACCACTCACATGACTTAGTTGATTTCTTAATTTAATCCAATGTTCTTGATAAGTAGGGAAGTCATCATCATTAAATCTGCATAGAAACATTGCATTAAGCATTATATTATTGTTATGTAATCATATTGTTAAAATCAGTAGTACTTTTATTGTTATTATATTTTTTATCATCATCTTCATCATCGTCATCATCATCAATCATCGTCGTTGTCTTCGTCGTTGTCGTTGTCTTCGTCATCATCATCATCATCATCATCATCATCATTACTATATTTTACTGTTATTATCATCATGAATAATTGAATATCATTATTATTATCATTCTTATCATTGTTTTTTTTTTTTTTTTGTGCTGGTAGATGTGGTAGATGTAGTGGTTGTTATTATTGCTTTTAACTAACACTCTATACATTGGCAGTACAATTTAATTGAAATAGCTGTACCTAGGTACTCTTACAGTAGTGAATTTGGTTACAGTTGGTGTTTGAAAGTCAAATTAAAAAATTGTCATACAGCCTTGGGCTTGAAGTAACATTTTGGCAGGAAAGGCCTGCCCAAACTGCAAATCATCATGAAAAAATAATAATGTTTGTCATCTACAGGGCCAGTCAAACTATGTGATTAAAATAAATAATTTGATATGAAAGGGTGGGGTTTCTGATGCTTTATAGAGGATTTAGTTAAGATTGATTTAATGAAAAGCATCTGCTTTGCTGCATTTACTTAAAGCTCAGTTAATGTTAGGAGGCACCCAGGAAAAGCATGTTTGTACATATACAAGTTGTAATTAATGTATGAGTCAATATTTACAATTGCAATAATAATCAGGAACATTTCTAAAATCCTATAGGGATCCTACAGTTCAGGAAAAATGCTGAGGTTATTTCAAACCCCGATTGCAATGACTTTAGAGAAATAATCACTGAACTCCAGGAGAAAAATGCATGTGCCAATAGAAATCATGTTTGGGTTACTACTACATCATTGTATTATTCACACATTTTAGTAAGTCATGGCAAGGGCTATTGCGAATCACTTAGGTTGAATTTTGTTGAAAGTCTTTCCAATCATGTTTTCAATATTTCACATAAAGGGTAAGGCAAATCAGATGATGAAGCCACTATTAAAAGCAAGTGTAAGTCAGTCATTTTCCCAAAGTCTTTTGCATAAAATTATTTAGATTTTCAGAAGCAAAGAAAGAAAATGTTTTGACTTTCTTAATGAGCAATGACACTACATTAAGGTGCAGTATCTTGTTATGACTGTGGGAAACAAGGTATTTATGTAAAGTGATTAACACCCTTCTCCATCTCACTCTAAGTGACCGGAACTTAAGGAAGTAATCACGTCATCTTATTCCATTAGCTTTTAAGAGATGCACATAACTATAGACTGGTAGTACACAGACATTACGTAACCGTGCATCTTGTCTGCTGTGTCTGCTGAATGCTTGAATTATAGTTGTCTTGGTTTTGGATATGAGAATAGCGAGTCTCTAGTTGATCCAATCCCACTTCCAACACTTCCACCACTAATATCATCATTACAATTGCCACCACCACATCACAACTACATGTACCATCATTGTCATCATCATCAACACCACTATCATCCTCATCATCGCTAAAATCATCAGCCTCCTCCTCCTTCTCCACCTCCTTCTGCTCATCATCATCACTTTCATCATTACCACCATCATTACCACCACCACCACCACCACCACCATCACCACCACCTCCACCACCATCATCATCATCATCAGTATCATCACCATCATCATCACCATCATCATCATCATCACCACCACCATCATCATCATCATCATCATCACCATCATCATCATCACCATCATCATCATCATCATCGTCATCATCATCACCATCATCATCATCACCATCATCATCATCATCATCGTCACCACCATCATCATCATCATCATCATCATCATCGCCGCCGCCGCCGCAGCCACCACCACCACCTCCACCACCACCACCACCACCACCACCACCACCACCACCAACTCCACCACCATCACCAGCACCACCACCACCACCACCACCACCATCATCACCACAACCACCACCAACACCACCATCATCATCACCACCACCATCATCACCACAACCACCACCACCACCACCACCATCACCACCACCACCACCACCACCACCACCAACTTCATCATCATCATCTCACCACCACCACCACCATCTTCATCATCATCATCTCACCACCACTACCACCACCATGTACCACCATTTTCATCATCATCATCTCACCAACATAGCCAATTCCAAAGAATGGTCGTTAACCGTTGTACCATCAATCATCTATCCCTTGAAGTCCACCCTTACCATTCAGTCAATGTTGCTATGTAACTATAGAAGAGGGTTAGAGAGCAAGTGACTGATGGACATACCATCCCAAACAAAACATACAAATTCATTGAGGCGCAACTAACAACATGATACAAGATGCTTCCTATACATGCGGCACATGCAGGAAACATGGCAACACCTTGATGTGTTAGAACATGAGGTCATGTTGTAAGTTCTGTAACATTACAATGTGATTTACAGCATACTGTTTAATATAGACCCATTATATCATACTGCAAAGGAAGGGACAACAATGTCACAATAAAAGATAATAGACCATCACATCCCCTAAAACTGTAACAGACAAAACATTAAATATTTTATTTCTTAAAGGTGGCACATGGGTTGGTAGCGACTACCTCCTTTAAATCAAATCCATGCCCAACTACATTTACTAGAGATACCCAACTATAGGTACTGGAGGGCATACACCCATAAGATTATATCAAATATGTTAAAGAATAATGATTGTGTTATAGGTTTGATCAAGATTGACCCAGATCGGTCTAGATCGTTCCTGCAATATGAACAGGGTAGTACAGGGCACACGTGTGTACATTCATCTTCCTTGTAAATAATACAGAATGCATGGCTAAGCTCGCCTCTACAAGGCACATGTACTTTCTACATGAGCCTCGATTCCAATATGAATCCAATTGGTGATATCGTGACATATAAAGGAGTTATATCTAGCAGTATATTGGCTATATGAATATTGCTAGTAGAGAGATATGGATTCAGGTAAATATCAATCTGATTACATATGTAGAACCACCTGGGCTCTTATACTGTATGTTACTTTGGTATGTACACTCTCAGTATGTTTTATTGATGGTCAAATAGGTCAAGTCTGACAGACAAGAGCACTATACAAGATCCCACTATTGCTATTATTATTATTATTATTATTATTATTATTATTTATGTCATAACACAGGAAATATGGGTAATTACAATGTTGAACATTTGTATGCATTAATCAGTGAGATCCTTCAATCCTGTTCATAACCTTGATTATGTTTTTATTTGATTTGTTTAGTTTAATGAAAAACAATTATCAATTATAAACACAATAGTTAATGAACAGAAATATGTATTTCTAAAAATTCAAGATATGTTATCCTGTTCACTATTATAATTGTGTCAATGTGTTATCAGAACAAGATTTTTTTCAGATATATTTTCAGATATTCTTATTTTATTAAAGGTTCTGGAATCATCAAAATGATAAGAAATTTGGCCCAGTCTTGGTAAAGTAAATGAAAAAAATAAATGAATAAATGAATTGAATTGAATTGAATTGAATAGAAAAAGTTACAAGCACTGCACACAGAAAGATGTATATGGGACTACGCACACGTGCGCGACACATGCGTTATATCTATCAGGTCCAAATAGATATAATAATTTACCAAATATATCAATTAGTAGGCAGTTTCTTGGCAAAATTTGTATCATCACGTGTTAGCCAAAACATATTCTTTCACATGATTGGTAATAAGAGCTTCTATTTCATTTTTTTGAGAGGGGGCGTTTCCAAAACTGGTCTTTACCTTTAAGACATGAGTATCTTTGTAATAATGTTGAGATGAGAAATTAGATTGGAGAGGTAAGTGATTTTATCTCTGAAAACCTTCGAAAGTGCTCTGGTAAAAGACTGAAGCAAGTCATAAATTCTTTGGGAGAAAATTTAACATACCTAATTTAAAAAAAAAAATCAAGAAAGAGTTCCTGTGAGAAGAAATGCATCAAATAAAACCCAAGTAAGTTTTACACCAACTATTGTAGCATAAAGGACACATAGCTCCACATTATGATCCTACCTTGTTAAAAATGCTGTAGCATTCTCCCATCTCTCAGTCTTATTAGGCCATTTAAAAAAATATACATGTTTAGCGTCCCCGCCCGCTTCCTTTTTGGGGGCCGCCTCCTATTTTTTGTTATTTGTTATTTTTGATTTTTTTTTTTTTTTTTTTTTTTTTTGAAAATTTTTTTTGAAAAATTTTTTTTTAAGAAAAAAAACATGAAAAACACTGCTAAAATGGCTCTATTTCTGATTTAAAAAAAAAAAAAAATTGTCGGCGGCCATCTTGAAAAAAAATTGCCCCGACTGTCAGGGAAAATGTACCGAGCGGCCATTTTGAGCGGCCATTTTGAAATAACAAATAACAAATAAAAAGGGCCCCCTCCTTCCTATTTTTCGAAAAAACAGGACGCTAAACATGTTTTTTTTTTTATTTGGCCTTATCCCTGCTTCACAGTCACATACCGAGAGGATACCAGCAATGGAACCACCGTTAATCCAACTCTAAAATCCAGGGTGGCTGGGCCACAAATTGCTAAATCCCTAATAAAAAGATTACACCATGTCACATGGATGGAGTAGTCCGCGATGATGAGGAAGAGGAAAGAATAAATACCAATGTGCTACGACGCTGTGCACACAAAGCACATTTATGTAATTGGATTCTAGGAGCTAAGCATGGAGTAGAAGAGTGGGGGGTTGGAATTCTGAGGTAAACGTCCTTGCAGATCGAGCTGAGCTAATGTTTAGCGTGGGGGCAGTGGTGGTGGTGGTAACTCAATACATCATTCACCGAAACCTTGCCAATTCACCTCGATGATGATGATCTACCTCCCTTCCTTCACAAAGCTGTAAATCTGGCTCCCTCGCTTGCTTTTCAAGGGGAAGTTTACCTGCCCTCCAAGCACCTTGGAGAATAACAAATCCAAGCTGAACAGTTGGTCCAATTTGTAAAGAAGAGGACAAAAAGAGCGTGAAAGCAAAGAGAGGCAAAGTTTGTGGTGCTGGCTAGTTCAAATCACCACTCACTGACTGTCCTCTCTCCGTTTCTCTATCGCTCTCCTTTGTAACTCCTTCCTTGCCGGTGTCGGGTCAGGAAGACGAATGACTGAGGAGTGCGGATGATGAATTGAGTATGAGATGACAAGGAGGAGGGTTAATACCACTTGGCAGCATGCACTGGGGGGATGCAGTCCCAAGACGAGATGCTATACACGCTACAGTAGAAAAGTGGAAGCGGGATAGGGGGTGCACGATGGGCCAGAAGGCAAGCTATTGACCAGTGATGATAGATGGTCAGTGGTCAATCATTAAAAAAGTGGAAGATATGACCATAGTTGAGCTGTTGGCTTGCTTGATGGGCGTCTTCAAACAAAGAGACTTACTCCGAATGTAATCACAATCATCCAACCCCACACTCATGAATAATTTCAACTGCGGTTCCCCCGGAGCAGATAATTGGAAAATCCCCTTCACAAATTGTCGCAAAGACGGTAATCTGTTTGAGTCATGAATACTAAACCATGTATTCTCTCCGATTCCGATCCCATTGATTTTTTTCCTCGATTTCTCCCCTCTCTCTTCTCTTTTCCCGCCCTGTCATGAGCGATCATGAGGTTTTACTCATTCTCTTTCATACAGCACAATGCTGAGGAGTGAGGACCCATTGATATAATCACATGTAATTTCAATGATCTATTCCATCATTCAAAGATAATTTCCAATATCTCTATTCCAAGTCAAAAGCAGTTTATCGGAGCAGAGAAGATTGAGTCTGAATAAGATGTCCAGATTCACCTCTCACGACTGAAAGTGATCATTGCTCACTTCTTCACATCAGTCAGAAGTGTGGAGAAATAAAAATGCCTTTGTTCATTCGAGGGTGATGCTGAGTGACAAACGATTCAGCCAATTTTGTTTTTAAAATAGGATATTGTGAGCGTAATTAATCTAAAAGCTATCCCCAAAAAGTCTTGAAATAGCAAGTCTTGACTGGTTGCATCAGATAAAGAATTTTCTTGATTGTTTTGCTAAAATGTAGAAATAAATCAATGAGTCACAAATACAATGTAGACTTCAATAGCATATTTCTGCCTTTGTCTACCACTAAAACACCAGAACTTTCTGCAGATTGCTTTAGCTGCTCAAAGATGGATGGAAATTTCAATTTTAAAAATCCATATTGTGGCTTTCTTTCAAAAGGATGGCTTGAATTCATGAAATTTGATGTTTTGGTTGTTCAATTGTTGAGTTTAACTGTGTAATTGTTGAGTTTAACTGTGTAATTGTTATCCAGAGGATCAAAACATAGGAGTCAGCGACCACAAAAGAGTCAAAGCACATTGGCCATCCAGGGTAGTCGTTTTGTTGTAACCACAACACAGTTAACGCACATGGAACATTAATCTTGTCATTTAGACCTCAGCAGGGGTGTGGAAACCACGCTATCCTCACATTACATGAAGCCAATACAACATCAGGGCCCTGTTTACACAAGGGAAAAATCTGAACAATACCTAAAGAGATTAGTGTCCCACCAAACTCACTCTAATAGGATGCACTTGTTGAAATCATAAGAAAAAAGTCACATTTAAAATCCAAATAGGTACTATGTGTATATGTGTGATCAGTAACGTCTTGCTGATGCCGTCTAACTTGGCAGTTACCCAATTGCATGTATTTTGGTCCGGAACTAATTATCCTAATCGACCAGTGATGCACGCAAGCTGTTGATAGAGAACAGGAAAATATAAAATCCAAATATGAGCTTTAAGTTGTCAGCAACATCCACGCACATTTCTCAATTGAACTTGGTAGAAACATTCACAGGTAACAAGTCCCACAGTCATTGATCTTCAAACATCTTATCTGCAAAGTCTATCAATCTGACCATTAAGTGTTTTGAAGATGCACACATTCTTCACATACGGATGGACCAACTCCTAACGCCTTACAAATGAGAAGAGTTCCGGTGGTGAAATACGCCAAGTTTATTTTGGCAAAACAGATGCTAATTCCATATGACACTGACGTTTGCTCGTCGTCATGAGACGCTTCACCGGGTACTTAATGACCTCAACACTCATATTTTTTTTATTAAAAAAAAGCATGACAACATGGGACGAGAAGACCAAATTTAGCCTTGTAAGAACTCAACGTGCCAGCTAGTACCCACACCCCTGCAAGTGATCTTGAAGATTCAGGAAGAATACAAGATCCTGGTGTGATGGTTGCTAATATTAGACGATATTTACGTGATTGAGGCAGGCACAAAACAAATAACTACAAAAGTTGGGAGCACGATCCGTGTATGACAGACTGATGCTTCACAAGACGTCAGAAAGTCGGCAAACTCGTTGGGATATGCCCCGACAGTCACGCTTAAAAGCTTCAAAGTCCAAGACGAGGAAGATGACAGGATGATGGTGGGATCAATTAGCTCTACATGCTGGGTCTAAGATGGGTTACCATAGCAACAAGATGTCAGCTGTTCTCCCAGCTCAGCATCACCATACCAGCTTCTCCATACAACTGCTCCTTACCGAACCATATCCAACTCCTTTACTCTCTTTATGATATCACAACTCATTCCAAACTCACCTATCCTGATATCCATTCTCTAAATTTGCTCCCTCGCAAACAACAGAGGAGTGCAGAGAGAGTTATTTTAGGCCGCGTTCATGCTTGATTTTGACGGCCAGAATCAGGCATCTGTTACGTGTTTAGTTTAAAACACGCTTGCGTTCATGCTCACTTTTGTAGAATCACCGAAAAACGGCGATCACGAACGCCGATCGTAAACTCACAAAAAGATGCGTTTACAATTGTAAACGCGTTTAAATGGGGTCAACGCACTGACCTCTAGTGGGTCTACGTAGCATGCACAGTGAAGGTCACACAATGCCACACAAGGAGAATTGCCTGGATGAGCCAGAGAAGTAAGCATGAACAGCTACACCGTGGAACTGCGATCACGATGAGCGTTTCAGATCGCTCATTCTACCTTCAAAATCAAGCATGAACGCGCCCTTAGTCTGGTGGTGTACACTTTAGCTCAGCTTTGCGTGACGTCAAGAGTTTTATAGATAATCAGGCAGCAAGCGATGTTCCACCAACATGGCTGATTTGACGTTCAAGTGCAAGTTTATCATAAGAGAGCAACAAATGAGTTGGTAATTCTCAGAGCTGAAAATACTTGTTAGGGCAGGAAAGGCTGAGGCAGCTCGCTTCATCTGAGACTAAACAAGAAGGAATCTTGAACAGCCCAGAACAATCTTTAGATTTTCAATGAAAAACAACTCTTAGATCTGTCTGGGCTGTACAATTCCGCTTTACAAGATTTGGTATTGTCTTCTCAATCATATATATAGTCTTTCGTGACAAGCAGGCAGAAAAACATTAAAAAGTCTTATTCTTAACGGTGTGTATTTCATCATTCAAGTCTCTGTCCCTTTAATGTCTAGAAATTGTTTTAAAAATACCTTTAAAACATTCGATAGAAGATGAAATAAGAATATGGAGACTTTCCATTCCAGCAATTTATTTCTTATTACCCTAATCTACAAATTAACCATTCATTTTGTTCATAATTCTTGCAAGAAATTGACTTTTCATAATGTGATTTGGAAGAAGGGTTCAAACAGATGCAAACACAGCACATATCCAGATATAAAACCATAAAGTTTATCCTTCTTTGACTTTAACTACAACTACACAAAACACAATACGGTAGTCTGTACAATGTCTCAATTATTCACCGTAATAAAATAAGACTAATAAGTTCTCTTTATCATTTCTTTATTCTCTCATTACAATTATTTTAGAAAAATACAAATTTGACCACCAAATGATTTGTTTGCACCCTTTTTCTAAGGAGGTGAGGACATATCAACTAATCCTTTTCGCTGAACAGGGACAGGGATATAAACCCAAATTATCTTGATTCAAAAGACTCTCATCTGACCAAACAGGTCTCAAAAATTGAAAGAGACCAAACTTAGTGACCGGCCTTTAGCGCTCCAGTGGCCGAACTGATTAATCCCAGTAGGGAGTCAGAAAAGAATCGGATTTGGAGGATGTCTTTCCTCATCGATACGGAGTATGACGGACTGTGCCTTTAAGCTAGAAATACAATTACAAAATAGACCTTTGAGGGAGGAATTTGAAATGATTTGCTCGCGGTTCGGCTGCGTTTGAGTTACAAATGGAAATAAGTATGAAGTTACAGGGTGTCACGTTTGAGAGAGTCAATTTATTAAAATACCTCGCTTGCAAAACAGATAAAAAATATGTGCAAGTTTTTATGAGGTTTTGATTGAACCATGTAAAATATTGAGACATATCTTGAAATGCTATTTTGTTTTCATTTCGATAGATACGAGTCAAAGCCTGCTTTCCTTCTACCCTAGTACTATTTGATTCTCCTCTTTAATGTGATCATGCCCCCCCCCCCCCCTTCCCCACCCGATACTCTTTCTCTCTTCACAGTTGATTTTAAAAACCCATATTTGTATCTTTCCTTTAATAATAACTTTGACTTTCTCCCTCCCTCCCTCCCTCTCTTTTCTATATTGCTTCCAAACTTCTTCCCTATTGTTTGTTATGTTATTTCTTCGTTTTGTGTGTTGATCTCTCTTCAACTCTTTTTCTATCTCTCTCTCTCTTTCTCCCTCTCTTTTTCTCCCTTTCTTCCAGTCTCTGTATCTTTCAAATTCTCCTCTCTCCCATCCTCCAATCTCCCCTCTCTTTCCTCCTCTGTATTTCTAGATCTCAATTTCTAAGTTTTTATCTTTCTCTTTCTCTCTCTCTCTCTCTCTCTCTCTCTCTCTCTCCCTCTCTCTCTCTCTTCTCTTTCTCTCTCTATCTCTCTCTTTCCCTCCCTCTCGCTCCTCCTCCTCCTCCTCTATGTATCTGCATCTCAACCCCCCCCTCTCTAACTCTTTGTGTCCACATCATGTACCCACTTCTCTTATCAGTTATCACTTCACAAGCACTCTCCAACACCCCCTTCTGAACATACTTTACATCATTAACTCGGCACTCATCACCTAATCATCCACTTCTAAACCCACAGGACATTCAATACAGCTGTTTACCAGTCGTCTTTGTAAAACATATTCTCAAAGGGGATAAAATATACTTTTTAAACCTTCCAATTTTACACCAGTTTAAACTGCAGAAACTCTACTCCTGAATGTCTTTATTCTCTGAAGTGGAGGATACCATCAGACATGTCCCCCCCCCTACACTCGATGAACGCATGTACAGTTCTCATGGAAGTTTAATAATTGATTTTATTTTTTGTATTTTTCTATTCAGGCTGGATGTACCTATCCAAAGGAGGAGGAGGAGAGATTGAAAGAATTAGGAGAAAGAAAAAAGAACAACAACAAGGAGGAGAAGAAGAAAGAGAAGAAAAATAAAAAATAAATGCTCTGTTTTAAAAAGCATTTGTACAATTCTTGGCAAAAGTACTTGTAATATGCCTATATCATAATTATGGAGGTAAACAATTTTTACCCCCAGGGCAAGAATCTATTTTGTAATATTTTTCATCTTGAAAAGAAGCCTTTGACATTGATAACTCTTTAAGAGGACCAACTATCTTAGAACTAAATAAAATTTCCATTGGTTGGGACTGATCATTATCTTAAAAACTATTTGTTTGTGGGTATGTAACTATATAGTATGTATAAATTAAAATTGAAATAAAACTTTGTGGTATAACAATCAAAAGAACATAAAGGACATAAGGGGGCAACATGCTATGTACATAACTTCAAAATTTGAAATCTATGAATGAATACTATACATTACATAATAAAACAGAAGTTATTACATTTTGTTAGGTTGGGCAGGATTCACGTATATGTAGCCCCCAAACAAAAACCCTTTTTATTTTATTTATTTCAAAAGATTCATGTCTGTGTAAATTCTAGACTGTTCTTTCATGTAACAAATTACTTACAACAGCAGCGAGGTATCATTACAGAAGCATCTGAAATATGAGTTGGAATTGGTTCAGAATACTACTGGGAGGTTACGATTGAGGTCGGAGGTCAAAGGTTATATGAAAGCATGAAATGAGATCGTTAGATATGTGGAATATGAATGTCAAGACGGTATGGTCTCTGGTGGAAAGAAGAGAAAAACAAGTCAGATGGGATAATGGCATCATTCATAAACTGAAGAGAAACACCTGTACTACTTATACCTTAAAGGTACTTGATCCCTTTTGCTAGCATAAGATATAGAATGGTAAGAATACAATGCTTGTAAAAATGTACGAACCCGCTTCTGCATATATGTGATTTAAATGTTGACTTTTCAACCATTTGATTTCATATGGACATTTTAAGTGGGTCATAACATGTAATGTAACACCTCTGATTTGTAACTCTATGGTTCCAAAACAATGTATCTTACCAAATGAATTTGTCCTCAAAATCAGTCTTGGGACTCCTCTAGCAGGACACTTATCTATATTTGCCACTCTTCATTCAGATGTACATATGTACTTTATATGCTAAACTACATATTGGGCACTCAGCTATATACTAGGTTAATAACGATATCTAAGAGTATAAAGGCTTGCTGACAGACATTGTGCATTGTACGAGAAGTGACTGTCCTTATTACTATTTCTAAATATATTTCGAACAACATATCACCTGAGCTTAATGCTTCCTTTAAAGCCTATACACACTTTTGGTGAGCCCCCAGCACCCCCCCCCCCCCAAAAAAAAAAAAAAAAAAAAATATATATATATATAACGATTTGGTCATATCTTTGAATGATGTTGATAAACAGCAAGATCCTTACAATATCGAGCTGCTGTGAAGTATTTATTTTCTCAAGCAGAATATTAAACATAATGAGGGATAGTGACTGGGATACAATTATGATTTATATGCCATGGACGGTACACATATTCCAATAATGTCAACATATCCTGTCACATATTTAAACATATAATATCCTGTAAAAATATGTACACCAGAATTTTTCAGAAATAATTAACAGAACATCAAAATATCTCCCCCATAAATGTATATCTTTTGATACAAGTGTAATATTCCATTTCAATTTATCTTTCGCTGCTACGTTTCTGTTCGTTATCTTTAACTGCCTCTCAGCTGGAAGCCATCTGGATACATCATCATTATGATGATACCACAACAACCAACCCACCACCACCACCAAACCAACTCCTCCGCATGGTTTTGCTTGAGGTCTCCCTCACAATTAGGCACTTGACATTCACACTTGAGTGAGATGAAGGCAGGGAGTGGCGGTCTATCGGCCATGACGCCTGGGACAAACTTTAACCCATCCACCTTTACTAGGTGTGTTAAAGGTGGTGTGCGCTCCACGTACCTCCAGTACTGTAGCCACCCTTTTTGGAGCCACGAGGGTGTTGACTCATATTTTACAAAGAGTGAATGCCCTTCGTGGCTCTAAATGGATGATTTTAATATTATTATCATGATAAAACAAGTAAATTACTGGATTTTTCAAATTGATTTTATTTGGTAAGAATGCAAAGTAAAATATATTCCCTAATTTATCCGCTATTTCTACTAGAATTAAGGAAGGGGTTCTTTATTTATTTGATACGATGTTAAATATCAATTAACAAAATAAAGAATACAGAATAAGATAGAAGAGGGCAAGGTCAATAAACTAGGAATAAATTTACTTATTTACTAATGGAAATGGAATCAGTATTCCTCTGGAAGTATATTACATTATCAACTAGCTGGACCCGCGGAAATCCGCGGGATTCTAGAGGGGGGCGGGGGGTGTAAATAGATATATAGAGACTGTCTAAATTAAAACCACCAAGAACTTTATTTGCCATTCAGGTCATTAAAAAAATGTTTTGCGTCCCCGCCCGCTTACTTTTTGGGGGCCGCCTCCTATTTTTTTTTTTTTGAATTTTTTTTTTGAAAGAAAAAAAAAACAGCGTCCCCGCCTGCTTCCTATTTGGGGGCCGCCTCCTATTTTTTTTTTTTTTTTTTGAAGAAAAAAAACATGAAAAGCACTGCTAAAATGTATTTCTGATTTTAAAAAAGAAAAATAAAAAATTGTCAGGGAAAATGTACCGAGCGGCCATTTTGAAAGAAAAAAAAAGGGCCTCCTCCTTCCCATTTTTCGAAAAAACAGGACGCCAAACATGTTTTTTTTTTAAATTTGGCCTTATATAAAAAAATTAAAAAAATGATCCAACTGTACCGGTAGTTATTCTTTAAAGGCACACTGTCCTACTTGTAGCTACTTGCTCCCTCTATATAGAAAACTTCCGAAATCGGTGCCTGTTGGTCCCCCATGATCCTCTTTTTCTTATGTTAAATGAGAGCTGAGTTAATGAGATAGCCACCTGTCACAGTGACCTCGATGGCTCGATGTGTGGTCTAATCCCTTCTAGCTGCAGTAGTAACGCCTACCTTTAAGCCACTGGAACTGCGTAGAGTTCCGTAGTGTGGAAAGCTTTTACTGCTTTGTCGATCTGGCGTAGGGTAGCGTACTGTTGCGTAGGCATGTAGCGTAGTGTTGCATAAAAAGGCGTACTTTCTGCGTCAAATTTCTACGCCGAAAGTACGCGAAAAAAATTAAACATGTTGAATTGTGTTCGTTCATCTTGCGTACCCCTTTCCGTCCCTCAGCATATAGTAACGTAGGCCAGCGTAGTTGGTACGCAACACTACGCAACTCTACGTATTGACCCCACGCCAATTAGTGACTCGCAAGTGTCACAAATAAAGTATTAAAAATATGCTCATCTGACCCTAATTAAACGCCTAAACCCCCCAAGCTTTCGGGGGTTTATGGCCCCTTGAAACCCGTGGACCCCACGCCTATATTATATATACACTCAACCCGCTGCGATCTGATCTCTCCCCCCCCCCCCAACTTTGAAGAATGTAACCCCCGAGCTCTTGGGGGTTTATGGCCCCTTGAAACCCGTGGACCCCACCCCTATATTATATATACACTCAACTCAGGACCCGCGGAAATCCGAGGGATTCTAGAGGGGGGCGCAAGCAAAAAATTAAGTTTTTCATTTCGGAGGCTCCATTTCAAATTTTGGGGAAATTTTCGGGGGCTACTTTTTCAACTTTCGGGGGCTCTTTTTTCTAGGGCTACTTTTTCATTAATTCATAAAAGGATAGGCCTACACTTTGTTGAGATTTGTTTAGTAGGCTAAGGTTTCAGGCTTCCTACTTCATAATTGCCTATTTAAAAAAAAAAAACATTTTTCTAGTTCAATAACTAAGTTTTCATGCATTGATTTGATGCAAGAACTGTAACATAATGAACCTAGATTGTGATTATTTCTGACCATGAATTTCGATAATCATTTTTCAAAGTAAAATTTTCACAAGAAAATCAGACAGTCGTTTAAAAACGTAGACATTAGTAATATTTTTACTATTCTAAGCTCAGGTTTCGTAAATCTATTCACGAAACTATATTGAAATCGCGGCAATAATGATGCAAACCAACAGATAACAATTTCAAAGTGTCAAATCAGTTGAGATGAGCTTGCAGGAAGCTCAACACCGGCGCTGCAGGCGTCGGACGCCTGCGGGGCGCGGTCCCGGTGTTGGAGCTTCCTGCAAGCTCATCTCAACTCACACACACTGCACTGCGTGTTGATTGAAGGCAGCTTGCGACTGAACTGTCAGTCCAATGGTTTTCTTGTGAAAACTTTCCTTTAGAAAATGATAATCGAAATTTTTGTATATATGGCCGTAATAATCACAAAATAAGCTTTGATTTCATACCTCCATTCACGAAAACTATATAAAAATCGCGGCAATAATGATGGAAATAGGTCTCTAAGTTGAGCGTTGACGGGAAGCTTCGTGTGTATCTCTGTGGCTTGTGCAGCGCTAAAGCACATCCTATAGCACATCCTATAGCAAGACGCTTTACTCTCGGTGATCCCGCCCTTTGCATAGAGCATTTAATACGCAACATAATGTGAGTGGTTGGTCATTTGTTGTGTGTCTCTTTGAGAACTGCAAAGAAATGAGTGTGATCGACGGCGCGGTCTATATAGAGAATATCATATAGGAAGATACCTAACACGGGGTAAGTCATACCCATTCAGCGTGCATTTAATACGCAACTTAATGTGAGTGGATAGTCATCGGTCGTGTGTCTACGGATGTTATGTTGAATATCCATGAGGTATCTCTGTCGTCACGCATATCATGCATTATGCATATCGCGTCTGTTTTCGCCCTGGACGTCGACACGGAGGAGGACCTCGGGCGGAGTATAGCCAATTCGACAGAGTAGACTCTCCCGCGGACGACGGCACCGGTCACCGGTAGCCCGAGGGGAGGGTTCAGGAGGAGATAGCTGCACCAACTTGGGTCGGCGATCTCATTAAAAAACAATAGAATACAAAGGCCGGCGGAGACGTCGCGCCCCCCGCGGAGCCTTAGCGTATTACTTATAGTGATATATGAAGAAAATAACTGCATTCCCAAGATTTTATAAAGATATATATTTATATTTACCCTGATGAAGTTTATTACAATAAAAGGCCAATTCCACTAGATAAGAATTAAGTACAGTGTATAATGTCACACATAAGTTTCATGCAAAAGGCCTATTTTCATTTGTCAAGGCGATTGATTTTAGAAACATTTTCATATCCCAAAGTCTTCTTTGAACATTGCATGCAATTCATGTGACTGAGATACTTATTCCGCAATACCTTTGGGATGTAAATCAAACTGTAAATGTGCATTGGTAGTAAAACACCTCCATGAAATGATGTTTAGGGGGACATTTATTGCAGCTATAAGGTAACAAATCTCTATAAATGTCACGTTGTTAAATTATGTTTAACCTGTCTGAAAAATGAGTGGAATGGAATTTAGCATGTGGTTTCCTCCATAAACCAAAATGAATTCAACCGCTGGCTAGAATGATAGTCATTTTTACCACTTTATATCAACATGAAACAGTGCTTAATGAATTCAACTATTATTTTGCCGTAAAAAATAAAATAAACTGAACTGAACTGAACTGAACTTACTTTCTGACACAAGTAACAATTCTTCTGGATTAAAAAAATAAAAAAAACCTTTCTTCATCATTCAAAGCCTAATTATGGCAATCAATTCTCCTTGAGAAGCTATAATGGGTCGGAATTGGTGGGAAGTTGTTACACATGTCTGCACAGTGCACTGAAAATATGTCGACAGCAATAATCTTCAGCAACGCCTCAGGGTAAACTAGTGGGATGGGAATTTATTTGAAGTCAAGCATAGTTGGATATGTCACAACAATTACATCTCAATGTCAATTTATTGTTCATATCATCTGCTGAGAGCCAGAAAGGTGTTCACTCCTTTCATCATTTTCCAAAGGGTTTACGTCCATCTAGCTCTCGGCGGAGTATATCTTCCGTTTGGAGCAAGAAGGGCAGTAACTCTGTGTAGAATTATATTGAGTTACGGTAATGCCCTTTTTGCTCCAAATAGATGATACATAGTCAATGAGGTAAGAAACTCATACAATAATCACTTGATTATCACTTCAGACTGGACAACTGTCACATTAATGATATTGTGAAAGCTTGAAAAAAGTACTATCAACCTTAGATATTAACTTGTCAAGCATGTGAGGCAGATGTTTAGGTGAATTACTTTCTTTTATTTCAGTTCTACAATATGCTGTAAACTGTTAAATGTACTACATTTCTAACTTCCTTTTACAAGACATCTTTCGTTTGCCACTCTCAACCCGGGTGAAGAAAATGGGTATCCAGTAGGAAGATATTGCTTGAGTGCTTCAGTGCCTTATTGTGAAACTTGGCCAAAGCCGTAGTACTATTTATTGTTCCATATCTTCAGGACATGATACTTAAAAAAAAAATATATATATATTATTCTTCATTTATTCACTGGAATCATCACCATCACCATCACCATCACCACCACCACCACCACCATCATCATCATCATCAATTTGGTTTAATACCTTTAATTATTTCTTTATTATCATGTTATTGTTATACATTGTTAGTTAAGTAATTCGATCAAATTAAGCGCATTGTTCATTTCACGTTTCTTGTTGATCCTTATTACATATTTAGTTTAACCGTACTTTTCATTTCACTTGTTTTGTAAAGCGCTTAGAAACTGTACTTGTATACCAGCGCTATATAAATCTTAAATATTATAAATCTTAAAATATTATTATTATTACAATATCATTTCTATTCTGCAATAAATTCAGAATTCACTTAAAATTCAAATCCTATCTTACTTTCTAGATTTCAAATATGATCAATCAAATTCAGTATTAAATCAGCCAATCCCCTGCAGTGACATTATGAACCAAAAATGGAATTTGATAGACACAGTCACACTGTCTACAAGCCTTGAGAATAAAGTTCTTTCCCCTTTCGGTCTACCAGCACCGCATCAATCATGCTTCGCCGTGGCAACACAAAATGAAAAATCATGCAGTAATCAGCATGATAATTGGAGCTCTGGAGAATTGGAGCTGATTCTGGAACATGTTAGCATCATTATGAGCTAATGACTATAAGATATGTGCTCTGATTGCAAAAAATAAAGTAACAAAGTGCTAGCTCTGTGAAACAGCTTTGATTTATGAAGAATATAAATGGTAAAAATTGAAATGTCATGTGGGGAAAGAAATGTTTTTATTTTCTTTCATATCTTTTCTTTCTTTTGACAAAGAATAGCAACAACAGAAAATTGTGATTACACTTCACACGTGACTAAAAAGAAGAAGAAAAAAAATTCAAACCACATTTTTGTTGTCTCTCCCCACCCCCCCCCCCCCCCCCTCCAATTTTGTTGTTGAAAATAACATGTAGTGAAATATGAAGTCTAGGGGGCTTCTTTCAGAACAATTGTGATGAAATGCTACTTTTTCAACAAGAAGCTATATGGTACTGAAACAATTACACCTTTTCTCTTAGTATGCAAAATACATCTTTGTGGCCCAGAAACCCAGTGCACTTCAACCATGCTAGTACTACCATAGAATCAAAGGAATTACTCTGAAGCTGTACAGTGGTGCCAACCCCTGAGTAGAAGAAATAAACAAATGATAGTCAAGCAACTTAAGGGGCATCCCCATAACATTTTGAACTTGGGGGGTGGGGGGTGGGGGGGGGGGGGGGCAGGAGTAAAGGCTGAAACAAATTTCCCTGAAAAGTTCACCCAAAGTTTAGTTAAACCAAACTCTCCAAGAAGTAAAGAAATCTAGAGGTCATCATTATCAGCAATTACAATTTGGCACCAGAATTGAAAACTTTATCAATTTCTCTACTTGAATGGGGTGCCCCCTCCCCTACCCCACCCGATACACCATCCTCTAGTGATACCCATTGGAAAATTTTGAATAAAACCATGTTGCGTACTACTACTAAAAACATTTCCAGTGCAAGTATTGAATACATTAGATTTACATTCCATTTACATAGCTTGATCCCATGAAAGTCAAGCCCAAAGTAGGCCATACACACAAGCAACCAAAAAAAAAATCATGTTAGGTACCTAACCATGAAATATGAGACCGTGGCAGAACCTGCCGAACACCCGGATAAATATTCGGCGGACGATTGCTGCTAATGAATTAGTTTTCAAGGCAGCCTATATTCAGCAGGGATTTGGGTCTTTAAACAAATAGGAGCTCTGCTTCGATGGACGGAAAGTCAATATGTGAATTCATGAATGACGATACATGCAGCGGAATATTCAATTTCATATATACATCTATGCAAACTAGTGTGCAGCAGTGACTGAACGGTATCCATTTAAGCATTGATTAACGCAAAGATGGTGTAATTTCATTGATGAATGACATAGCTAATGCAATCAGACTCAACTGCATGTGGTTTTGATTATGAGAATAAGTCAGAGAATGAAGTTTACCGAAACAAATTAATCTTAGGCTAGTCTTTTGGGTTCTCTATTAACTATACAGATGGTGAAACTTTTTGTAAGTAGGCAAAAAAAATGGGTTGTAGCATAAATGTGTTGCTATAAAGAGTTTTAAAATTAAAATTAAAAATATTCAGATGTTATGAAAAGTTTTCTTCTAGCTAAGAGGTATATCATTTCACTATTTCCATTTCATAAAAATTTCCAACCAATTAAACTACATATATGCATTCTTGTTAAGCAAGACATCTACTTGCTCACCAGAATAGGCTATCAGAAACTATTGTATTTCAGTCAGTTTTGAATAATCAATATAAATAAGATATATATTATTTACAGTTTTACCCTACCAAAATAGTTTGTATTCATATATTTCCTCAGAAAGTCAATCCTATCAAATTGAATAATGAAGGGAATCATCATCTCCTCACTATGTCATATTTTTCTTGCTATACTTTCAAAAACCCTGTTTCAACCTTATAAATATACAATAATGCCTATTTGAAAGGCAGAGGCTGTGAACTTGAAGTTAAAGACGTGAGTTAACATCATTCTACCTCCAAGCATATCATCAACAAAAAATATAGCAAGGGGCAATAATTATCATCAAAAGCTCTTTTTTTAGGTCGAGAGCTGCCATTATGCACAAATAATTGATTTTTCAAATGCAATATATTTGGAGAGCATATTGCTATGATGATGTCCCCAATGTTTGTTGGGCTGACTCAATTTCTGGCCTAATTTGGCCATGATGAGGATGGAGTCAAAGCTTGTCATAAATAAACATTTCAAGAAGGAGAGAGAGGAGGAGAGGAGACTGGCTCCATGGGTCCAGGCTGGCTCCAAGGGACTTGCATGGATTCCATAACGGGTTCATTCACACACAATTAAAAAAGTGAGGTTTAAATAAACGGTTCAGATCCCAACTTTATGCATCCATTTGCGTTTTATGTGGGATGTTTATATGAATAAATAAACTTTCAAGAAGGAGAGAGGAGAGGTGACTGAACTGGATCCAAGGGACATGAATTCCATAATGGGTTCATTCACACACAATAAAATAAAAGTGAGGTTTAATACATTGTTCAAATCCCACTTTTCTGCACCCATTTCCATATTATGTGGGATGTTCACATAAATAAATAAACATTCAAGGAAAAGAGAGTCAAGAGGAGATTCAACTGGCTCCATGGGTCCAGGCTTGCTCCAAGGAACTTGGATTCCATGACAGCTCAATTCACAAACAAGTTTAAAAAGTGATTCACACATCACTTTGTTTGCACCCATTCACACTCGGGGTATGTAGGGATTTCTCAAATTAATATCTTATATCAATTCCATTGACTATCATCATCGAACAAAAAAATAAGACATATTTGTGCTGTGAGTCAAATATGAGTGTTCAGTTTATTGCATCAAATATACACAAAAGCAAATATTCTAATTGCTGTTCAAAGTCTGATATTTGTTTGTGTGTGAATAGCCCTGATGAAATAGAGGCAAAGATGATATGACTGTGGGCGAGTTATTTACGTGAATGAACAACTAATATTTTATAAATGGGGATTTTATCAACATGATATATTACCATGACTATCTCAACAATATTTGTGAATTTGTAATTCTCTTCCTAATCTGAATATAAAATGATATAGTTCCATTGTTGATTTCAACATAATTAGTTCACTGTTTCCTTTCTTTTAGGGAGCAGACCTACATATCCGATAGATGAATCATTTAGATTTTGTGCATCTTAATTTCACTGACATTACACAGTATTCTGAAAGATATTCAATGCATCTAATGAATTGAGTTTGACATTAGATGTCAAACTTTAGATGATTCTCTCACAAATAAAACATGCCCCAGGCTTAATTATGATGTATGTATCTTCATAAATATTTAATGCGGACATTTGATAGACTGGTGGATATTCCATAAAATGCTTTCTTTGTTGATATTGTTGATATGTCATTTTGCCTGATCATGAAATGACATCTACTGACAATATTTAGGATGATGGATATCCCTTCACTAATGAATAGTGACATACAAAGATAAATGATATAAGGCTCCATGAAAATGAAATGTACAGGAAATAAAAACTGAAATGTAAATATATGTTTCAGAGAAATTTTCATCATTGTTTGTGAGGCATGAGCAAGGAATAAAATCTAATAATAAACAATTACAAAGAGTAAGGCATTATAATTCTGATAGTTGCACTAGGAAAATATATATTTTTTATTTTATTTAAATAGATTTTGTAAATTGTTGACATTTTGTTAACGAACATGTAATGTTTGTGCTGCACAGAATGTATGGATTCTGACTGACAGTTTGAAGTAATGACTAACAATAGGTAGTGTTGATTTTTGTAATGATATCTACATAGAAAATAATAATTAATGTACGCATTTTATGCTTATGAAGGAGCTATTGCAGTACTTCTACCCCCACCCCTACTACCCTCTAAAGCCCCTACCCATCCCAAAAGAGAGAAGAAATGTTGATATTGCAACATAATAATACTCTTACACAAATATCTCAAGTTCTTGTCCTGTATTTTTATGCAGACTTCAGAAGCCTGCGCCAGGTGTGTATGAATATAAATCAATTATTAACCAAACATCAATGATCTAATAGATGATGTGATGATATAAATATGCCACAGCCACACAGAAGGACCATTATCCATGTTCCCAATATAGAATAGAAGTAGCTCATGAGAGCAATATCATTTGAGATCATTAGCTAGTGTTGACAGGTTCATGCTTGCCAAACTTGCAAGCAAAAGACTTTGATGAGAGACCGAAGAAAATAGTGAGACTGAGAGATGGAAGACAGATTTAAGACATTTGAGATACAGCATGGATTTAATGTTAGAATGTTTTCATGATTTATCTTATATTCTAGGATTCATGATTTGGTTTGGTATTCTGTAATATGCATGATTGTCTTTTCTCAAGTCAGGGAAAACATCAATTTAACCCCTCCCCCTCAAACACAAAATCAAGCATACAAAAGGAAATTGAAAGATGTAAAAAACTGTACAAAATATTGTCTTGTTTGGAGCTACAAGGGCAATGTGTGTTTAACTTCGCATATGAGTGTAGGCCTACGTCATTTTTGCAAACAATATATATAAAAAGCATGAACCATTTCTACAAACAGTCCCTTCAATTTGATGACTGTCAACCTTCAGTCTTGCCCAACATAGCATCATCTTGTGACTGCAATCTCATGATCATCCTAACAGTATTTTATATAGGACAACAAAACCGCTAAATTTTATATAAATTAACTCAAGAACCTGATTCAATGGTCAGAGTGCAGTAAACATTGCCGCAAGAGGCAAACCAAGAAGAGATGCAAAGACAGACATTAAGGGGTAGACATACTAGACCTTCAGGGTGTCAGCACAATTCTAATCTCAATATATCTGGCCAATTTCTGAAAAACAATCAGATTATAAACGTGACCTTTCTCCCCAAAACATATGCTACTCTTTCACATTGAACATTTGAATGTCACCGCTGCCCAGCTGATATATGATGCAATTTAACCATGAATTATATTCTGGACTTATCCACTTTGTAAATCCAGGTCTGTTCTTCCATCAGTCTTGATGTCTGCACTTAAATCTATTGAACTTCTCTCTCCCTTTCTATATCTTTCTATCTTTTTTTGATTTTGTTATTCTTCCCTCTCCCTTGCTCCCTCCCTCCCCCTTTCTCTCTCTATCTCTTTTTCTCTTTCTTTCCTTCCTTTCCTCACTTTCTTTACCTCATATTCTTCTGTTCTTCCAATCCTCTTTCTTTCTCTCTCTCCCATCTCTCCATTTCACTTACTATTTGGCATCTTGTTTCGTTTTTTTTAATTTCAAATTAACCTTCAAAAGGAAATTTTAAACATTTATATTCTACCTTCTTTCTTAAGACTTCTATTTTATTGGCCTTGTGTTACATGTATATTGCTGAAAATCCAAATAAAACGTGTTTTTCCTTCTTGTTCTCTTTTCAAACTATAAGCCCCCCTCACCCCCATCTTACGTTACTCAGTATCCATCTGTTATTATTGCTCTTATTTTGTAATACCTACATAAAATGTATGCATGATACCTACCAGTATATGATACAGCAACAATGGTCAGTGATACTGAAGAAAAAAAAATAGATGCTCACAAGAGGGAGCTATACCTATACAGGATCTTAACCTCATTGCACATCTATCTGTCAAAAGAAAACAATTTAGGTCCATTTCCTCTGATGCAAGAAGCCTCTTTAAATACTAACATTCATCTATTTTTCAAATATTTGTTATATTTTCTCTGAGTAAAACACTCTCACTGTGCATGTTACAGGCTTGGCTAAAGCTTCTTGGATATCCATATTTTTACCTGGTCAACGTGAATTCAAATGTAGATGACCATGATAGATATTAGATAGCACATCTATAATGCAGTACTATATTTCAAAATATCAACAAAAAAAACTCTCAACATAAGAAGAGGATGCATGTCTAGTAATTAATAGGATTTAATGATTCTGAGAAATACACTAAGTCTAATTATTCTGACAATAATTTGTTACAAAATGTGTTGATATAAATAACATCATGACTGTAAGTCTGGATATATGTATTCATAATTTTGTTGTTGCAGATAAATGATATGAATATTTTTTTTTAAATAGATATAATAATGGGAAACTTTGCCAAGAGGATAGGGCGTACTTGTAACAGCACCAGTGCTACAGGAAGTCATTCATGTCACCACCCTAACCTTGCCTGGTTTATACATCTCCTTGTAATACCACTCCCTTCTTTGCCTGGGATACTGCTTGTAACTTGGTGGCATAGTAAGGGTTAATTAAAAAGAAGATGGGGGTTCTGGTGAGAATGAAAATAGTTCTTGAGCTTTCTAAATTGCTCTATGTCAGTTTAAAAGAATATCATTGTAGAAATCTCCCCTGAAAGTAATTGCTCTTCACATGCCCTCATTTTCAAAATAAGAGGAGAAAATGGCTAAAAAGTTTTGACCAAACTTTCATGTCACATGTGTGCGTAGTCCCAAACTCATATACTTGTTTCTGTGAGCAGTGCATGTGATTATCATCAGGAGTGAGTCAATTACTTTCCATTTCGATCATTACAACACCTCACAGTTTACATCCATTCTTATTTACTGCTTGTACATAAACAACTTTTTCCAAGTGCTTTCCCATTTCCTTCACAACTATAATCACATAACCAGAACTCAACTTTATCTTTAAATGTGTAAACATTATAGAAAACTCACCTATCACAACTCTTTTTTTGTCAGATAATACTCAAATCAGATAGTCTTACCTTTATTATGAGCTAAAAGATAGATCCAAAAGATAGATCCAACTGACGTTTCCACTATTAACGCCTTACAAAAACCACCAAACACAAGTTACTCCAACCATGGTGCAGGTCCTTTGGTTCTTTACAAGTATATGACATGACAATAATCCACTCTGACAGCTCAGAAAACCGCAAAGTTCTCTAAAAGGGAAAAATTCCTATTATTGATTGAAAAGGTGTTCACACTGTGAGTGCTATGTAAAAAGTGTCCACATGGGTGTGTTTTCATCATTATGAAGTAAGCAAAAAGTGACATGTTTCTTTTGGGCTGAAGGCCAAGTCCACACCACACCCTAATTGGACTGAAGACACTTCCATCCTTGATGATTTGCTTTAATAGATTAAAACCTATAAAGGGGCTTGGTAAGGGCCCCAGAAGATATTGTTAGATTTCCTTGCTTTTATTTGATAAATAGCAAGTTACTGTAACAATTCTGTGTAGTTTCTCTTCTCTCCTCAAGTGGAATATTGAACAAATAAGAGGTGAGATATAATAAACATCTTGGCCAGGGTTATAAAAATGGACATCAAACTGTTTTGAGATTGCAATGAGATGTACTAAAGAGGGTGCAAACCAGAGGCATAGCCATTGATCGAGGGGGCCTGGGGCAGATGGCCCTCAGCAAATTTCTGTTGCCACCTCCAGGTGCCCCTCAAAAGAGTTTTTTTAGCAGTAAAATTGAATGGACTTCCCTATAAACACTGTTTTACCTTTTAAATACAAAATTACACATACAATATAGGACTTTATTTCCTAACAAACCGTATCCTACAATGATAGCAAACACCTGAAATACTACAGAGGTAAAGAGGTACAATTCTCAAACTTTGTTGACACCGGCATTTGCTCAATAAGAAACCATTCTCATGAAAGCATTCTGTAAGTGTGAACTCACCCTGCCTAGCATTGATCTAACAGACCTGGATTAAGTCTTCTTACTGGGACGAACAATGAAAAAAGGCTGTAAAAGCAGGTCTTTTCACACTCAATTTCCTGCGACTTTGACTTTTGTGTCCCAGGCTTAAAGGACTTTATTCATACAAAAGGACTTATATGTCACATGCTGTGAAGGGTGAAGTATCAAAAGCCTTTTAGACCAATCAATCATGAAGAGAAGGTATTTGTTCAGATATGGCAATGTTTTGGCAGAGAAATGAAATGCTGAAGCTAGTTTTTAAACATCAAACGAATCTATTAGAAGTAAGAATTTTGTTCTTGGAAGGGCAAAGTCCACGGTATTTGGTCATTTGGATTCAGATATTATGGAATCATAAACATAAATTGACATCAGTTGCGATCAATCACAACTTATTTGCAATCAATATCAATCGGAACTATGTACATAAGAGATAGGAGACTGCAAAGTTGCAATTGATTGGGATCAATGGCAACTTTTTATCAGACGGGGGCCCAGAAGTATCATTTATTTATTATTTACATATCATTGCATCCAAACTTTAATAGGGGCCTGTCATTGATGTAATCAGCAAAAATACTAATACCTTGGATGTGTTTGGTAACATATTCACCAAAATATATTGGACTTGCCCTTCAGTCTGGGTTTTTAAATGTAAATAGAGCTCTTTTTATATTTTTTAAGCAAATAATGAGATGACTCTTTCAGCAGTTTGAACAACTTTTACTGGTTAAAGATTGATCTTTTTCTGATAGCATAATTCTTGCAATCAAATAGAATTTAGTGCTTTGTGACAGATTCACTGGATATCTCTTTTTTCAATATACAATAAATATAATGTTAAAGGTTTTTAGAAATGTTTCTGGAACTTCAAATCTATTTGGAAGTTGCAAGATTTACAGTGAATTTTCCCAAGCTACAACAAGTCTGTCACAAAGATATTGTAATATGAGTTTTAACTGAATAGCAAACAGAACTACAACTGATTGTTTTTTTATCAGAAAGAAATAATCAGAAATGAAAACAAATATCCAGTTACCATGACAATATGTAAGATAATTGTGTCCATTTCCTTCCTTTAGAACCACACCAATGATGGAAACCCAAGCCCCCCAAAACAGGGCTGACAAGAAAGTTTTCAAATAATCGACAAAACAAAATATCCTGTTACTCCCACGTGATGGTGTCTGCAAAAAGTCATGAAAAGCTTCCAGTTTTAATACTTTCTTTTCACAGTTTGCTATCGAAAAATCGGCAGTTCCACTTCCCTCAAAACTTGCACGCAA
Source organism: Strongylocentrotus droebachiensis (assembly GCA_035222895.1). Lineage (NCBI taxonomy): Eukaryota > Metazoa > Echinodermata > Echinoidea > Camarodonta > Strongylocentrotidae > Strongylocentrotus > Strongylocentrotus droebachiensis. Next base: position 183,379 of record JAVYIG010003216.1, read on the forward strand.
CAATATCAAATCTTGTTTGCTTATAATCGTATTTATAAAAATCATGTGTGGAAGGGGTAAGTTCTTGTCCAAATTTGAGCCACATAACAAAACCTTTGCAAGTCTGGCCTGAGAGAGAGAGAGAGAGAGAGAGAGAGAGAGAGAGGGAGAGAGAGAGAGAGAGAGAGAGAGAGAGAGAGGGAGAGAGAGAGAGAGATAGACAGAGGGATGGATGGAGAGACAATGAGAGAAAGAGAGAGAGAGAGAGATGAGATATGAGAGGAGAGAGATATAAATAGATGAAGGGGAGAGGGGATAGAAAAACACAAGGCATGTGACAGAAGAGGCAACAAGGGAGAGAGAGAGAGAGAGAGAGAGAGAGAGAGGAAGAGGCAGAGAGATAGAGTGAGTGATCACAAAAGGAGAAGGGGGGGGGGTGTACCAGAATGCCTTAACCCTGAGTATTACATGAACATTTAAAAAATCCTGGGAAAGAGCTCAAAATCAAATCTCATGCTTGTCACTTTGAATGATTTTGCATCCAAAGGCATGTTTCATTTCTTTCTTTCTTAGTTCTTTTTTAGTCTCTCATTTTTCTCCTGCCAGAAATCCCCACAAAGGGCTCACCGCTCAATCTCCTTTCCTTCCTCTTTCTCTCCCTCTCTCTCTTTCTCTCTCTCTATCCCTCTCCATCTCTGTCTGTCTTTCTCTCTCCCCATCTCCCTGACGCAAGGGACAAAATGGCCCCAAAGAACACAATCTAGCTCCCTGATCTAGTAACTGTACACCTGGCTGTACAAGAAGAATGTTACCTCATCTCGTTTTTCCTCAAGTTATGGTAGCCCTAAGTCTTCATGTAATGCACTTTTCCATCTCAAATCCTGTTTTTCTAAGCAAGAAATTTGGCGTTGAGGGACTGAGGAGAAAATAACCTGGAATGTTGTAAGTCTGGATAACTGTGTTGATGTTGGCCTTGAGATTCACACTTGAAATAAGTTCATATGGAAATTGGATTCTTTCCAAAATCAGGTGCATGTAAAACAGGATTTAGAGTACACATATATTGTTCAGGATCACATGAAGATTATGTTTTCATAAAGAGAATTTTAAGGTAGGATCCTGAACAAAATAGTTCTCCATCACGAGAAGCATAAGTCCACATCATCCTATAAATCACTTTCACAGGGTGATTTGGCTCCAACTTTTAATACATTTATCATCAAATCATGATTATCAATTAACCCCTTCGATGCCGTGAGCAGGAAATCCAACTTAGGAGTACATGACTGTTGACCACTTTGTTTGCACTCAGATTGGCTACAATTTTCTCCCTGAAACAAAAAAATATTATATTTCTATGCATTTTTATGAATATTTTATCTGTTCAGGATTTTGTTAAAGTAAATGAGTTAACACCCTTATATGGCTCTAAACAGACAACTTTACAAATGAAAAACGTGTTACTAGTCAATATTCAAATCTTGAAAGTTCATCTATGACTAATGCTAAAACACTTGGTAGCATAGAAAAGATTAATAAAGTTTTGCTACATTGGAAATGTCAAGACAATCCACAATATGACTGCCCCCATTTTTCCCCCTCAATTACAGTTCTAATCAGACAACTGGCATCATACCTGCTAATCAAACATGTATCTGCTTAGTCAGTTTGAATGAGGGTAATGAGGGTGGGAGTACCCAGGTGGGCTCCTCTTCCTGCAATATCTGATGGTCTAGTTCAACAGATCACTCCATACCCAAGCCAGCAGGAAACATACTGATATCCCAGATATTTCAGAGTAATGGAATTCCCATCTACACTGCTGCTATAGCTTCAGATGACATTGCAGCATGTTCGTGATCGCAAGCCCACATGTTTGGTGTAGAGCATTGAGAATGTATTATCAATTGGGGCTTGGTGTTTGTGTACAAACCCATCTATTCTTAGAACTAGTTAATGGTGATGACAGCAAAAAACATCAAACGAACTCAACAGTTACTGAAGTTATGACAAACAAAATGTGTCTGCCGGGGTATTGGCCCTATTATGTTTTTTTGAAATGATAAATTTTATTGAGATGACAAATTCAGTAATCATCCACGACCTGAGCTTAGCAAATTGATAAGCTATCAAATTCATTTTTAATTTTTAATTTTGCTACTTATCAACAATTGACAATTTCTGAAACATACTAGTGGTGATCAAAATATTTTGGGGAAAAATGATAAAAACAATTAAAAGTCACAATGTTATATTATTTTTGTAATCACGACCTTGCAAGCACAAAAGAATCCACCACACGTTTGTTATAAATTTATTCACCATACAAAATGATTCATTCTGTCCAAACCAACAAATATAAAATAGTACTTAAAGATTCACATTTTTGAAATTCTATTCTTTGTTTGATTGTAAGGTTGTACATAAAATGTCAACCATAAGAAAACCAGTATCTGTAAGAAAGAACAATATTCTCACAAAGATCAAACATCAAGTTCATAATTTGAATTTGAATTTTATTTCGGTGCCAAAGACACAGAAGGGGTCAAAAATTATATGAATTAGGGTATCTCTCACTAGCTTCCTGACATTACAAAATAAACGGTTAAAAAAGTATGCTGCATTCAACATTGGCTCTAAGAATGCACATCGTGCCTCTCTTTCCCTCGTTTCTCTCACTCACTTTCCAAACTCCTCAGCCTCACTTCACAATTTCGACCACGGTGTCATGCTCGTACGAGTGCCTGCGGGGGAAAGAAAAACATCGTTTTACATCGATCGGTCACCAAAGCGAGTGCAAATACTTTAGTGAACACTGATTGATTGTGGTAGGCTCTGGCTCTCTTGCCCTCTCATCCGCGCTTTCAACGTTTGTATCGCTGTATGCCAATGCCAGCCACGGTTGCACAGATTCTACGATCTCAATGTCAATGGAGCTTCTTTTTTTAGAATTTTAAAGGAAGAATAAAAAAAAAAAAGGTTTAGGATGTATAATGCAAATCTTGATATGATTTGTCAGTGCCAGAGTGGGAAAATATCAATAGCATATGAATTCTTAGCTTCATAGGATATCCTGTAATGGTATATGTTCATTTTGCTATCATTTAATTTCTTATGCTTTAAATTAATATTCTTGATGAACATGAATATTTACACCCTCAAGAAAGATTACAGAGAGTCCTTATCAGGACTCCTCAATCCTCCCTCTCTCTCACATGGTGCATCCGCAAGCCTACTGTATATGAATATTTATATTTCCCTTCAAAAAGGGGTTATCATATCAATACTCTCTATGAAGTACAAAGGTATACAGGGTTCTTAGCTTGTACTCCTCTTAAGATTTGTATTTTGCCATTCAAAGTCATCTAGTGTAATATTTCCAAGCTGTGCAAAGACGGCTATCATACAATTTTTTAAACAAATCATCAAATACTCCCCAAATGCGTGTGACCACTATTACTTGTAATCATTAATTGATATTATTTCACCAAAATCAATATACCGGTAAGACTAAAATTATAGCTTGTCTTCATGACATACTCAAATCTTCTTATATTGCATACACTTTCACACACAGCTTTGCGTGGAGATGTCGGAAAGAATACAAAACAAGAAAAATCAATGCAACGATACGAGGAAGGATTTCCGTACTGCAGGGTTGATAAAAATGTTAGCCGCATGACCTGGAAAGAGTGCATCGCATCGTTCGTTCAGCCGCCGCCACGCTGATCACCGACAGTGCCTGAGGAGGCGTTTTTCTTGTGGTAGCATGCACTATCGGACCAATTACATCTATGATATCGAAGGATGGCCATTGCCTGCCATTTATAGTCAATTGTTGGCGCGTGGGGAATACGCGATGGAGAGGTGGAGGAATGAAAATATGAGGTCTGTTTGGATAAATTTTGAAAGGCGAAACATTCATGTGTTGATAGAAAACAAATGGAAAGCATGACATATCATGTACTCTTCATGTTGAACATTTCAAGTCATTATTCAGGTGACTATTAAAGACAGAATTAGAATAAATGTTTGATAATTTTGTTGATGATATCAAGTCAGTATTGAATTATTTCAAAATTGAAGAATGTTTATAGGTACATGAAAATTATGAAATTAAGTAGAAGAAAATAATTTGAACAAGCAAATGGTAGGGGGGGGGGGGGTTTGAAGAGGACAGGGGTACACTTGCAAATTTAACCTGAATAATAGAAAATGACAATGAAGCTGAAAAGGATGAATTCTACTTATGCTTATGGCAATTCATGTATGATAGTACTTAAGCCCAACTATACAATCCCTTAAAAATGAAATCAAATTCCTGCACTATTTAACAAGTGACATATTCCAGCTATCAAACTATTTTCCCAGGCCACTTTGCTATCTTGGTGACAAAACCCACTTGACTTTTACTCCTACCATTCACCAATGGTGATTTTCAACACATCTTTGCTTTGATTCCTGCACTATTTAACAAGTGACATATTCCAGCTATCAAACTATTTTCCCAGGCCACTTTGCTATCTTGGTGACAAAACCCACTTGACTTTTACTCCTACCATTCACCAATGGTGATTTTCAACACATCTTTGCTTTGATGTCAAATTCCAGATATTTGTGACAACTGACCTCACAATACATATATTGAACTACTACTCAAATCTCTCACTCTCGGACTGTCAAATATATAACAATGTTTTGATATTAGGTGTATATGTTTGTATTGTATACCTTTCAAAGTCGCATACCTTATGACAGTGGGACAATGGTCCGTCGCTATTGGATACCATCAAACAAGGTAGCCTGGTCAAACAATAATAGCTATTGACATTGACCAAGTAATTATTTTAATGATGGCATTTCAGAAAGTGACCATGAATGGAAAAGCGCGATGTCTATTAAATCGCTATACAAAACAGATATACAAAATTATTTGCAATGGATTTACATGAAATAAGAAGGTTCAAGGTTTGTCCAAATTGAACATTGAAATAAGTTTGCTTGGCTTGAAATAGATTCATCTGTATTTCTGACATTATGTTACTAAAAGCTCTGGGTTGCCTCAGAATGCAACCTAGAGAAAAGTTGGATGGAAGCAGATTTTTTTGAGAACTAATTTGTTGAGAGCTCATTTTCAGCATTAGCTGTCTAAAATCATTTAGTTCTCAGAGTTACCTTTGAAAACTTGATAAAAACGATATACATAAAAAAGGTAGAGAGAGAGAGGCTGTATTTTTTTAGATTGCCCAAGGAAATCATCTATAATCATGATAATCACTCGATAATACCCTAAGGTTCTTTTTATTTAGAACTCATAATTTGTGGTCCGAATCCGGGACAATATTGAATTTCTAGGACTCACATCTCACCTGAACATGTATACTCAAGCTATTAGTATTACATGTTCTTTTCAATTGGTCAAGCAGGACCTTGCGAAAGGCCAGTTTTGGGGTGTAACCATCCTGAATTGAAACACAATACTGAGGAAATATCAGGCCATGTCTCAATACCATAAAAGGAGATATATGATATCTAGGACAGACTCTATATGTCTGGGGTTCCATGTTGGTGTCGCATATTCAACTATTATTCAACTCTGTCATCATTTGCTAAATGAGTGCTTCAAACAATTTGGGGGAGGGCGATTTTATTTCTTCAAATAATTCACAATTTTTTTGTATGTGGAGGATGACTACAAATGACATGACCATATTAAGACCCTTGACAAATTAAAATGAGGTTCATTTCAAGAGCCTTGTCAACCTCCTATTGAAATATACAAACTTACATTGACATATTACACAATCAGAACATGATTTCTATCGGATAAATGGTATTAAACTTGTACCCAAGGCCAAATATAAAAAAAAACAGGTTTAGCATCCTGTTTTTTCGAAAAATAGGAAGGAGGCCCCTTTTTTTCTTTTTTTTTCAAAATGGCCGCTCAAAATGGCCACTCGGTACATTTTCCCTGACAGTCAGGCTATTTTTCAAGATGGCTGCCGACATTTTTTAAATATTTTTTTTAATCAGAAATATATCTGTTTTAGCAGTGTTTTTCATGTTTTTTTTTCTTTAAAAAAAAAAAAATAATAAGAAAAAAAATTTCAAAAAAAAATAAAAATAAAATAAGAGGCGACCCCCCAAAAGGAAGCGGGCGGGGACCCTAAACATGTATATTTTTTACATGGCCTAAGTTGACTTCTTGAAAATCTATGCAATCATGTTCACTCAAACCCATTTTAAACAAGAGCCCTTATTGAACCTATAATCTACAAGCTGAGCTTTTTAATAGGTTCCTCACATTCCACCCTGTATAACCTTCTATTCAATACAAATAATTTTGACGTATTTTCAAAGAATTAATTATATAATGTGACACTTTTAGCATATTTCATATCATGTTCTAATTTTGTCAATTATGTGAATTCTTTTTTGTGAAATGTGAAACAAATAAACTTGAAACTTGAAACTTGAAAGGCTGTATAAATCTTTGGGAATTGTCTTTTAATCTAAATATGAAAATTGTCAGAATGTGAAGACTAGTGAGTAAATCCACACAGGCTCAATTACCCTCTAACTGTAGCAGATTAGTTTAATCCCCTTAAGTAATTATCAGGAGCTGTCAGAACTTAAGCCCCTCAAATATCCCCCTCTCACCCCGCTTGACTCCTACCAACTCAGTCAACACCAAAAGTAGATTGTCATACTACTGATCTGGTTGTTGTACAATGTACACATAGCCAAATTTTAAAATATTAAATCCATACAAAAAATGTATGTTAATCTTGAATGGCATATTACTAACAATTGAAAATATATATCCAATGTGTTTTGGGAAATAACTTCCTACTGAAACAAGTATTCAAAAAGATAATATATTAAATCTGTAGTTAATCAATAGTATTTTTATTGCCCTTTCTATTAAAGTCTGTTTGCAATATGGCCGTACGAAATTGGCTGCAATGGCGATATTATAGTACACACTTTGAAGAGTGATGAAGTATACTTTTAATGCAGTAATTATGCTCATTCAGCTTGAGTCTTTCCAACATGCTTCTTTTCTTTGATTTAAATGTGAAAACAATTGAAACATGCAGACTTAAAGTTGATACTCTAAGCAAATAAATGTCCCTTAATTTGTTACCTACGGCAAGTATATGTTATTTTTAAGTTTTTCAATTACTTAGTATATCACAAAAAAATTCTGTCTACTCGAAATCCTCAATTGAAATGTCTAAAATATCCGCCTCTCTTTGCATAGAAAATCAGTCACGGCGCTGGTCTACTATTTATGACCTCACGCCCGGGAGACAGTATATTCACGTACCCGGATGTTCCATAGCAAACATGTGCAGAGTGATACGATTTTCTGCATATTTTTGTTTCAAAGGCTGAAAAGTCAAATAAATAATAATTCTATGTACAATTCTTTACCTTCCCCTAGTACTTCATAGTATTAATATCAATTCCCCTTTTAAAAATTATGACATATACATGCCAACGATGTGCTATTAGTCGATATTTTCACCATGTAATTTTTGTTTTGGTGTTGAAATCGGCCCATGCAGGCACGGAGTGAACAGTAGCTGTCTACCCATGCACAGTTCATTACCATACACTACAGCGATCTTCCGATGGTTTCTTCTTCCTTTTTCCCATGTCTTTCGCCTTCCTTGGCCCTGAACATCCTTCATCTACCAATTCTGACACCGGTAGTCAGGAGCAAGTCTTTGTTAGTTGTTTTTCTTAGCTGGCAACGTCGCTTTCATTCTCTTGCAATTGCCGATAAACATATAACTAGCGCACGTACGTTCCATCACAAGCAAGCAGCGCCTAGAGCAGCGGCTTGGTCTTACCTCCCGATTCTGCTCGCTTCACGAACGTTCATGCAAGAGCCGCATCACTCGCCAAAATATTATAGAGGAAGCGCGCTTGCATGATCTCGTTCAAGTTTGATGTTTTACAACATAAAGTTTTTGAGGCAGTCACACACATCTATGATAAGTACTATCATAGTTCTAGACCTATTCGTTTTACAAAACTGCTCATGTACATCTGATGACAATATAATGCATCCGCCTATTCATAAGTGCACGATTTAACTTTAATTCCTAAGCAGTAAACTCGTCTTAAATCTCTACCAAATAGGTGAATATGAGGATATAAAAAGAAATCTGCGACTGGAAAATGTTGCTTCGTTATTCTTCATTCAAATGAAAACAGAAAATCCATCAAATATACTCCTTAACAACAACAAATCTAAGCTCTGACAGGATAGCATTTACGTAGGGATATCACTGCCATTCACTCTCACTGAGCCCATGACTCCCGTTCGTGACGTCACGGATAGAGGCCCGACTCTACGTGCACTTCCGGGTTTCAGACTTAGATATTTTGGTAGAGTTTACTCAAATAAATTCATTATTCTAAACTTGTTTTGTCGGGTTGACACCATTTGGTGTTATTATGGGGGTTAAAAGCTTTCTATTTATGTAATTATCTCAGTATTTGGGATTGTCTTAGAGTATCTACTTTAAAGTTACATACGGTATCGTTTTTCACACTTTCTACAAATATACAAAAACTAAGGTATTGACCTGGGGGTCATGTGCATTTCTCAGTATGCTTGAAATTCATAAGACTCAGTGGAGATGACCATTGGCTTTTTAAATATCATAACTAGATTATCCACAGAACCTGGAGTGGAAGAGGTCATCTCATAATCTAATTTCATAAGTGGTATTTCACACATCAATGATGACTTGAATGCATCTCTTAAAAATAATTGAAAACGTTTTAACCTGTATGCAAAATTGCAAATCTCACAAGGGAAAAACCAGTCTCTGTCTGTCTGTCTCTCTCTCTCTCTTTCTCTCTCCCTCTCTCTCTCTCTCTCTTTCTCTCTCCCCTCTCTCTCCCTTCCTCTCTCTCTCTATCACTCTCTCTCACTCTCTCTCTCTCTCTCTCTCTCTCTCTCTTGCAGCTTTCATAGACACATCAATATCAACAATAATCACAAAATAATAATCTACATTACAGAATAATATCTTGACATCCTGATTATATAAACATAATTTAGATAAGTGTTATAATCTGCTCATATTGGTCACTCCACATAATGATTCCTTAAAAAGGTTTGCACTGTCAAACAATAGAGACATATAAGTTGATTATTCTTACAAGCAAATGGCTATAAAACTTGAAAGTGCAGACTGCAGACTGCTTTTTTTTAAGGGCTCTTCAATATTTTTGTAATTATTACTGTAACAATACTCTGGTTTTCCCTTAGGCTTTCTCCAGTCTCTCGTCCCCATTCATCATCTTTCTGTCTTCATCTTATAATACCATCTTTCTCTCTTTTCTATCTCTTATTTCTTCTGTTTCTAGCTACTCATCTATCCGATCCATTTGAATAATACATACCGGTAACTCAATACTAATGGCTCAAATTTTGTACATTTCTACAAAAATATGGGGTCTTACATAAACTGATATACACATGTACATGTATTTACAAATCACAGAATCTAGTACATAGAATATTAACTGGTAGGCCTACATGGCTTGAGAGTTGGAAACCCTGCAATTCACATGGGTCCTCCTCAGACTCTCCCTTCAGTACTCATGAACAAGACACCAGATTGTCCCTGATGAGTCCAAGATATCATTTAGAATTAGATGAAAACACACATCTTTGTCCCTCTGGCACTCAGGAAATTGACAATTTGATGAAGAAAATTGAAACTTGATGGGGTTTGGGGATGAATGGGTGAGTAATCAGACAACGTATTGTGCTTGTCTAATGAACATTTGATTCATGAAAGGATGGCCGACGGTCGGAGATAATCAGATGAAGAAACGGATGAGAGGAATATCAATAAATGCAAAACTGGGAAATGTGAAAGAATAGGAAATGTATTAGAATATCCTGCTCTGTAGAAATGGGGGAAAAGAAGAAAGGAAGGAGATAGAAGATCGAAACAGAGATAGGGAGGGAGGGAGGGAGGGAGGGAGGGAGGGAGGGAGGGAGGGAGGGAGGGAGGGAGGGAGGAGCGAGGGAGGGAGGGAGGGAGGGAGGGAGGGAGGGAGGGAGGGAGGGAGGGAGAGAGAGAGAGAGAGAGAGAGAGAGAGAGAGAGAGAGAGAGAGAGAGAGAGAGAGGAACAGGAGTGCCAGGGACACCAATTAGAAGAAAGAAAGTGTACCGGTATATAAGGGAGGTAGATAATAGAGAGTACAAAGGAGAGAGCAGGGGGGGGGGGGAGAGAGAAGTCAACAAAAAAAAAAAAAAAAAAAAAGAGAGAGAAGGGGAGGGGAGAGATAACAAAAAGACAAAGAGAAATAGAGAGAGATAGGGGGAGTGAAGGGAAGAGGAGAAAGGAAAAATATCGAGAATTAGGGAGTGAGAGAAAGACAAGAAAGAGATGGGGTTTGAAGAGAAAGTATATGACAAGAGGCGAGAAAAACAATGAAGAAAAGAGTAACTTTCAAAGCACAAATACAAACAGAAGAACACTGGTCAAAGTAACCTTCCATCGTTTCATAATGGAACTTTTTACACATTACCTAATTACATAATCTATATACATGTGTGTATATGTTCATAATTATGCCTGTCATTGAAGAAAGGAGATTCATAATATTATTAACCAATAAGAAGTCCAAAAGTTAATTGAATTTGTGCATTTTACATGAAAATACAATGAAATATTTGTTCACATAATCATACAAGAGAATATTTAATGCACATGCAAAGGTGGCCAACATAACATATTGAATAAATCATCTCATTCAACAATTCAAACCATCTTATCCGATCATCACAGCCACTCAAATAAAGAACAAAAGGAAATAATAATGAATAAAATACAAATAATGAAATGTTTACCAGGGTGAAGTCGTCCGCAAAATCCTGGCTCCAGTATCTGGGTTTCAGCATGAAAAACTTCTCCACGTCTGGCGAGAAACGGACCGCCTTGCGCGGTCTCCAGTGTGTAATGCGTTCCAGCTCTCGTATGGCCGAATCCAAATCATAGCCTTGTTCATTATTCCTCATCGCTACCTTGCCTTGTCTCATATATAAAATATTGCATCCAGTCCACAAAGAAAGTAGCTCTCTGACAGCGAGACACTTCCAAATTGATTATTGCACGAATAAAAGGTATTCTATACACGATGCTGCGCACTAAAACACTGCCAAATTGGTCGGCGGATTGTGCATTGTCCGACAGCGAGACGATTTTACAAGCTTTTCACGGTCACTGTCAGGAAAGGGTCTTTTTGGTTCAATCTGACTGTTTGACTTTCCAATATGATTGCAGAGGTTGTCAAATCAAAAGTGCACAGAGAGAGAGGTTACATGGTTGTTTCTGCTATGTGTCTTTCCACCAAAACAAATCCCACGTCATGTCTCGCCTGATGTGCCTTCGGTGTGCTAAATACTGCTTCGACGTATCTGATTCTGAATAGGTGACTCTGGCCTCATTCTTCCCATACTAGCTAACTGTCTGCCAGACACTTGTCAAATAAAATTTAAGGAACTGTTCGATGACACCTTTCATTCACTCGCATCAAGGAGTTCAGGTTTACTGATCTTAGAAATGAAAATACAAGGTTCAAAGATGATGATCAAAATAGATGATATGAATAAGTCCTTTATCATAGTCATACATGTAAGCCTCTTCCACTAATCAAAGCTAAATTTCAATGTTGATATTAACATTTAACCAGCAAAGTCAGAGAAGAATGGGGAGCTAGATAAAGTGCTATAATGAGAAGGAGAACCTCCTCTAAATTCCCAAATAATATAATGAATCTCATCTAGATGCAGAACAAACTTTGATAAGGACCAGCATAAAAGTATTTATAAGAAGTTTATCAAGTAACCAGCCTAAAAGACTTCTCCAATATCACAAAGGTTAAATCTCCCTGTATTGAAGAAGAAGATTCTTATAATTAATGACATCAAAATAAAACTGAAGAGGAAGACAACTGCCATGCCAGAAAATGAATCCAAAATTTCCCAAACTCCTTCACTTCCGACGTCCTGATTTCTTGAAGACACCACAATGAAAGACTTGTCTTTCCTGTGTAACAAGCCTAGATAATCAATTGCTTCCATTAATTCCTAGAAAATAGTCAGATTCAGATGTCAAAGTCTTCGCACGTAAGGAGATGTTGAGGCTGTACTTTGCAAATCCTCTAGGAAAAAATAAGACAAAGACAATATTCCTGAAGAAAAAAAATCTTCATCCTAAATGTAATGGCACCATTATTCTGATATCAAAAAATCAGCTGCATCAAAAGAAATGTTACAATCTTATTAGTCTTTGCAGAGGAACAATTTCTGATGCTATATTAGGCAAGCCTTCTTGCAAATGAGAGAAAAAAACAAATATTCCTGAAAAACAGATATGTTAGGATCAGTTACCAAAATGTCCGGTAAAGGGGTACTTTTCACGCACCAAAGTCCGGCTCGTACATACACAAAAAAGACTTTACATACCGGACTTACGGGGTGTTTTCAAAAGGAGGGAACATGCATATGCGTACCCTAAATAACACTGAGAGGAGGGGCCGGGTGTAGCAGGCACTCCTATTCCGATTATCCAAAATGAGTTGTATCAAAAGAAATGTCACAATCACTGTTGCAAAGTCAGCGTATAGGAGCAGTTTTTGATGCTGTATTCTACATATCCTCTTGCAAATGACTCAAAGACAGATCTTGAAACAGACATCTGTATAAAGTGTAGAAGGCACAATTTATTATGTTTTCTCAAAATATGTTGTTCCACAGAATGCCATACAATCTACTACTGCAATGCTGAAATAAACAACCTCAAAAGTTAATTACTGAAACAGGAAATACGGCAAGATACAATCCTATCGCTTCTCAAAGCCAAAAGGGCGTTATCTCATATTATTTAAAATAGAATGAATGCCCTTCTGGCTCTCAGCAGATGATATTTCATGTGCTACTGCTCAATATCCAGTATCAACTTCCAGCATGGAGGTCCTTCCCTCAAAGAAATTCAACTGTTCAGATACTCTATTAAACCGCATGAATGTTAGGCGAACTTTGTAATATCCCCAAGAAATATTACCGAGGATTTCCCGAAAGTCAAGCAGCACTCGATCAGCGGCCTTGCCATAAAATCCTTCTTGATGCTGGCAGGAAATTCTAATCTTGGGGTCTTAATTTCAAAGTCAAATTCAATCTAGGAGCACAATAAAAGCAAGTATAAAGGAAAACCAAGTGTTTATTTCTATATAACGGTGATCTTTGTATACTAACAGTAATGCCATGCTGTGCCCACCCCCAATCGATTTGGTTTAAAATGTTGTAGTTCACTCAATTAGATGTCTAACAATACACTTCCCACTTTCCATTGAAAACGTGATTAAGTAAGAATAGAGAAATAATGATACATCAATATTTACATTGTGCAGTTTCCAAGGATATTTCTATAATTCTATCGCGTCCAATACGCCTAAGGTCCATCATAAAAGCATGGTTATTATGAACAGCATGGTTATTATGAACAGCTTGTAGCAGTAACAACCATGTACATTGTAATGCTACAGGAATTTTCCAAGAACAAAATGAAGAATTAAAAAAAAATTATAGCTGGTGAGAGGTGACATATCTTATAAACAAATCAATGACAAGTATATTTAAGTACCTCAATCAGTAATAATATGCAAACATAATTTGAAACGTTATAAATGTTGCATTTTTTTCAATTAAGCAAAGAAGGAAACGTATTTAGGTTTTATGTGTAAACACACAAAAAACATGCAGAATAATTTGAAATGATTTGTGAACGAGCTCAGAATAGGTATTTGATGTGTACAAACACACCAAAAAGCAATACATTTCAATTGTATGTGAACAGACCAGACAACAACATTGCTTCTAGCTATCAGTGAGGACAGGATAAAAAGGGTTCCAATCCTATCTATGTCCATTAATCATCTTATCAGAAAATGTCCTACATCTATATACAACCCCCCAAGGAGAGGGACAAGGCAAGATATATATATATACTCCACCCCCTCCATGCAACTCCTACATGTACGACCGACTATAATGCGGAAAGTTCAGTAACCTTCTTGGTGTATGTTCCTACAGCGTATATCCAAAGCACAGCTTGAAATTAGCATTGTTTGATCATCATTAGTAATACTGCACAACTATCACTGCAATAAATTAAATTCTGGTTTTAATTGCTTCTAATTCAAAAACATATTTGTTGTTGTGACAGTTATAAATGTTCAGGTCAATGTCAAACTTCAAATTCAAATGAAGAAGAAGAGTATACTCGTCAAAACATAATATATGCCACCTTCAAAAACAGTAGATTGAACATAAATCTACAAAAGCCAAAAGTCAACCAATTTGGATTCCTAAAGTACATACCACACCCAATCTTACTATTTATAAGTGTTCCTTGCCATTGTACACAAAGACGATATACCATCATCAGTATAGCCTTCACATTTACAATAAAAATAATAGATACAAGCTATTTTTGGAACACATGTCTATGGCAAATATACGTACACCATAGATCTTCTATATAAAATGTGTAAAAGCATACCTGATATTCTCAAGCGCTAATAATTATTGTCCGAAGACTCCAAACAATATAGTCCAATAGAAGAGATATGATTAGATCCAATCATAAAAAAGTATGTTCAATCCACTTGAAAAACAAAATAGCCTAAACCCAGTTAACATGACCACACTGTACTATGTCTATATCTGGTATAGATAAATAGGAACGTTGAAAGGTCCCCTTCCAATTGAATCTCAGGTGATGGTCTAAGAATTGACTTGTTATGTGCCACAGTCGGTGATGTTTGATAGATCATAATCCTGCAATATTCATCATAATATAGCAGCTAATAACAGGAGATGGATACAAAATGGATAAAAAGCAGGACTGGAGATGGAAATGTACTTATAAATTTACCCTTCTATTTCTCACTAGTCTGGTAAAACAGACCATGTTGTGTTTCCTGGGGAAGTTGATGAGACATCAACATAATTTTAAAATGTGGCAACAGCACATTCATTTCATACATACATTACAAACTTTTTAATACATTTCAAACTCTGTCACCTGTCATTTCCTGACTGATATTCATTGACAAGGCAATAAACACTTTCCTTTCATTTCTTGTGGAACTGTTGAAAGGTCTGGTTGACTGAGACTAGTTTACTGAGACTTCTAGTATCCGATGTGTCTGTAATGCATCCTTATACATGCAGGGGTCATAGGACTAAGGAAAGCTTTGTTGCCAAAGAGAGATGTCAATTGAGCATGCTGACTCTTTCATGAATCTGTCTCGCGGAATCTTCCAAATAATTCAAGATATCTGCAGCTATTTCAATCATGCTAACTATGTTTCACAAAATGGAGGAAGTGAAAGGCTTTTTCTTCATCGACCAAATTTTTCTCAATTAGAAGCCATTTTTACATCAAAAAGTCCATTATTTTACAAAAAAACTTTTTCTTATCACCTTAAATGGATATTATGAAGTTAAAATTAAAACGACGGGGTTGATTATAACATAATTCATTCATAAAGGCCTATTTTGTTTTTAATTTCTTAATTTGATCATTAATTCATTTCTCATTAATTCATAAAGCAAACATATATGGATAATCTTAAGGGCCAGTGATGAGGAATACACAGGAGATAAGAGTAATTCAAGCTCTAGTAAGCTCAACAAAAAGAGCTAGAAGAAAAACCTCTGGAAAATTGAAAAATATTTATAATAACAAAAAAAAAATGAAACATTCATTTAAATCTCTGAAAGGGAAACTCCCTTTTCACAATAAAAAAGAGCTTCCACAAACAAGAGAATGTTTTTACACTGCTCCAAATGTACAGTATCTGCTACAATTCATGCAAATATCTCTAGAATAATAAAAGGTAAAAAAGAGCAAATCATTGAACATCATCATCTTGTAAACCACAGAGCATCATGCATAGATGTCATCCAACCATAACCGCTTCAATGTTACAGCAATACTCAAAGGGCGTTCACCCCTAGTGCAATGAATCAAGTTGCTCACAAAATAAAGGCACAGACTATTCCTTCCTATCAAATCCAACACGCAAGATATTAACTCCTTTTGTCCTCAACTGTCCAATTATCAACCTTTCAGGCTTTCACAAAGGGAAAAGTAATCATCCAAAAGCAAATTAATAGCCTCCAACATATTTGCTTACACAAAACATCAAATGTCAGTTATACAATGCCTGTATTATAGCAAATTCCATTTTGTAAATACAGGGTAGTACAATGAGTATGCTAAGACAAATGAATATAAAGTCAATAAAGAACTGCCATAGTAATAAGAAATATATACCACACTGTTCAGCCGTACTAATGTTAATTCCAGTGTGTAACAAAACTGTGTTCTATAGAGAGAACACTGAGACAAATGAAATGCTGCACAGTCAACGATCAACCACAAATGAAAATTAAAAATATACCACTATGTTCAGCTGGCACAATCCCCACGTTCTCCCGACGACGCTAAATAAAACGTGCCAACCAAAGTGATCGGGCCATTATGACTGGTGATCGCAGCTGTGACACCGTGATGATGCGTGAGATGGGAGTACGCATCACTGATTCCCCGTTATATATAGTGTGCTAGGGCCGACACTGACCGATAAGACAGAGGATTGGAGGGAGAGATGACAAAATCTAACACCCTTTTCACATATGAAAATTAATCATAGAGTGACAACCACTGCAAAATTCCCCATGGGACACATCAGTACATTTGAATGAAATTGCCTTGATGATTATATTGGCCCGAATTCACAAAGGAGGTTTAGATTTAACCCATGGTTTAAACTAGTGCTGTAGTCAAACGTTTAACCGTCCGGTATCCGACCGCCCATGGCGGATTCCGTTTTCAATTGGACGGTTTTGTTTTCCCTTTTTTTTTTAAAGTTTTGATGCCCCTCCACCAATGTCTCCCAGCTCAGTAATCTGTGTGTTGACTCACCACTCTGAAACTAGAACAACACTCCAATTTGTCTGTCATCTTGGTTTGAAAGTAATCTTTGTAATAGATCTCAATATGTAGTTTATAATAATAATTCATCTAACTTTTACACATGGCATACCACAAGGTTCTATCCTAGGTCCTCTACTGTTTTTAATTTACATTAATGATCTTACACATTCTTCTAAAAACGACATTCTTCTAAAAACGACATTGTTACTATTATTTGTGACAAGTTCACAAGCACAATTCGGCCCCTTCAAATGCACCTTGCAGTTAAATGAAACTCCTTCCCGCTTTTTTACACGGACCTGGCTTGCTGCCAACAGAGTCGGTAATTTTTTTATTTTTTTATTTTTTTTAAATATTTTTTTTTAAATCGTTTAACCGAAAACCGTCCGGTTTTGACTGGCAGTTAAACGGAATTGGAGATATCCGTGATGTTACAGCACTAGTTTAAACCCTCATTTACATAACCCATGGTTTAAAAATTAGCGCAAAATAAGCGTACCTTGCCTTGCACGCGTCTAATATTGGACCTCTGACTTGTGTCGCGCTTATTTTAAACACTGGGTTATGTAAATGAGGGTTTAAACCATGGGTTAAATCTAAACCTCCTTTGTGAATTTGGGCCATAAAGTTATTATAGGGAAAGTCACAGAATCATTTTCATTTCTTAGGAAAGCATTCATGTTTTCCTTCTTTCAACTGCAATAGCCAACTAGTCATTGAAGATCTTGATAACCTGCCAATTTAGAAATACAGGTGAGAAACATTTACTGTAGATTAGTGCTGGGTACAAATGTAAAATATATGAATAGCTTCCAAACTTGATAAGGCATTATGAGTTATGTGATTTTTCTCTAGAATTTATGATTCTAGCCCAGTGTTGCCCTTTAAGTATAGCCTCCACAGTGCAGTATATATCTCAGCCAAGTGTAATACAAGAAGATATATTAGTGTTACCTTACTGCACTGCCAGATCTGATTATAAACTACATGGGCTTCAATTTTCACTAAGTAATGAAAGAAATTACATAATGCAACACCAAATATTGACTGATTTTAACCCATAATGAAGTTGATTTCAACTCGTCTGGCTCAACCTAAATGAATTTCCTCTAAAAAATTGTGTTCTTTACTGAGCATTGATAAGTGCTTGTTTTGAAGATGAAAAATATTGAGCACCATGCCAAAAATGGACTGTATATTCCTTTACATTACACTGTTACCCCATACATAGTTTATCATGAAGTAATGATTGCAATTTGTTGGTAAATAATGATGTTGGAGGGGGGGGGGGCTGCATACATGTATATATGTGAAGGCAGGACATGTTTGCTCCATGGTTGGAAGATATACATAAAAATCATATCTTTTAAACAATCTCTTATAACATTAAAAATGCAGTATACACTCCCTACATATTTGTTTTCAACTCATTTTAGCTGTGTGATTTGTAAATACTATGAAAGGGTGTTATTTCCCAGTTAGTATAGGCATTTCTATTCCAACACTAATGCTTAGAATTCAACTCTTTCTACTCACAGAAGACATTAGTATTCACTATTTTGTTGACATACTCATTTATATGTTTACTCTGTCCCACACCACATATTAATCTAATTTTACTGGATAGGACAACTGGAATAGAAACATTAATCAATCCAATTTGATATCAATTGCTGCACTTTAGCAGCCCAAGGCCAAATAACCATCAAAACTGGGACAATTAACTCTGACAAAATAAATCAACAATGCAGATTATGTGCCTAAAGCATGCTACAATTTGGTCAGTGAAAATGCCTATATCTTCCTTTAATTGGTGCTCAATTTTCATTTTATATGAAGCAATAGATAGTCAAACTAATGTTAGTTTGCCTCAGTCAAGCAATTGATCATGATTTTTTTTGCCATCTTAATTCCAACTCAGCCTGTGCCTGCAAACTAGGGTTCTTCACCAGTTAGTCTATATCCCAAACATGTTACTATCCATGGCAACAATCTTCTGTCACGCTAGTGAACTTTACAGTTGCTTTTGCCAAGGACATAGAGTTAGGAAAAGAGCTACAATTGGGTTTATATAAAGTTTAGGGTTAATATATAAGTTTAGGGTTAAGGATAAGGTAGGGTTCAGGACTTTGTAGAGGAGTTGAAATAACAAATTTGGTCAGTGTGAGAACTTGACTGCAGAACAATAGACAGGTTTACCAGCATATTCAAATTTATGGATGTTTCATTCCTGGTGACAAGGTTTTTCATTATGAACTATAATACTTGGAATCCAGTCTGCATACATTATTTGTTGCTATGTTGGGCAAAACTTGGGCAATCCTTCAGGTTGTCAAGAACAACCTTTGTTTAAAAAGTATGCATGAAATTTGAATATGAGAGTAAACCGTTCTATTTTCAGAGAAGCATATTCTGTACAAACTTCACACTTCCTTGGGTTGAGCACAATGTGAAAGAAGGCCACATGTGAACAGATCCTAATAATCTATACTGCCCTTGATACAAGCAGAACGCGCCAGGTGCCATTCTATCAATACAGACCTGTAATATTTATTGGATTTTACATTCAGCCCCCATCTCCTCTGCCACTCGCTTCATTTCTCATTAGTTTTCATCTTGTGTCAATAAATTCTTTAAGTTTGCCCTTGGTTTAATTGAAATCATACAATATTTCTTAGCCATAAGCAAATATTTAATCCAAAATATACCTTTTCAACATAAAATTGTAAACACTTGTCCAAAATACAAATCATAAAAAATAAACATGAAATACTATATCTCAACAAATGAAGGCTACATCCATGGAAGATGCTTTATGTGT
This sequence comes from Strongylocentrotus droebachiensis, assembly GCA_035222895.1. Taxonomy (NCBI): domain Eukaryota; kingdom Metazoa; phylum Echinodermata; class Echinoidea; order Camarodonta; family Strongylocentrotidae; genus Strongylocentrotus; species Strongylocentrotus droebachiensis. The sequence continues at coordinate 203,225 of JAVYIG010003216.1, forward strand.
GGGAAAAGGAAAATAAAACAAAATAACCATTGATTGTAATGACTGTTCATGAAAAAGTAATAACAAGCAGGCATAATATTGCCTTACCTATTTCCTTAATTTCATTATCATTATCAACTCCTGATGGTTTGTAAACAATTTCATAATCACTTGAACCTTGAGCACATATCATATCCAATAACACAGAGCTAAATATAAAACTGATATGAAAATGAAAAGTCCCTCCATAACACTCAATTTTACATAAACAAGTATTTCAGAGTCTTTACGATACATCACACAATTTTATCTAAATCAAATTGGAATTCAATCATGTTATCCTTTACTAAAAGAGCATGAATACGCACAAAAATGCACCAAATATAACTTTTTATATTTTTGTTTTTGGATGCGTTTTCTATACTTATATCTCCATCTTTCACTTATATGTAAGTAATAACTGTTGACAGACATGGAAGGTGAATTCAAAATTTAGCCATATGACCTCTAAATGATGATTAATTTCATCATTTTATGATCAGGTACCTGGTAATTCTGCTGTCAATGAACTTTCCTTGTGATAATGATGTCATAATCAAACTCAGGGGTGGACCCATGGGTTTTCATAAAGGGGAAGGGGGAGGGGGGCATAATTCCAAAAACTAGGAGAAGCACACAAGAACAAGTTAGTCACTTGCTTTTTAAGGTGCTAGTAGAGTTTGTAAGAGGGACATTTTTGTGTGTGCATGCTTTATCATTAATGTATATGCCACAATGGTTTAAAATGGGAGAGAGACTGGGGGGGGGGATGGGTCAGTTCGCCTCTTAATGCGGCAATGATCTAACTGACCCTCATCTGGGCTAGTTCATCAACTAAAAGGTCATTCTAATTTTCATCTTTCCAATAATTTTTATTTTCGCTCTCCAGAACGGGGAGAAGGACAGTATTTAATGAGAAGAGAGCTTGTTCTGTCATACATGGTAGTAATTACTAGTGGCCAGTGTGATGATAGTCTACAGAAGCAGACTCTTTTACAATAATTATGGGAAGTGTAATGACCTCTTGAGCCCGGCCGATGTATCAACAATATCATGGGCTGTTTCTGAAGCAGAAAGGGGCTACACTCATCCTAAAAACAGTCAAACGTGCTTTAGTGACCACCTGTATAGAAAGACCACCTGTCTATAAAGACCAAATTTTTTTGTTTCCCTTTAAAGTGGTTTCTCATTGAAACATATATTAAAGGAACCTTTACATAGAGACCACCTGCCTATGAAAAACCACTTGTTGTGTCTCGCTTGAGCATTATATACAGGTTTAACTGTAACATGTCTACTGGTAATAGAAAATTATAATATACTCATGCTGCAATAGATATGTTTGTAGTCATTTGCTAAAATTCAGGATGGTTTGGGAATTACTAAATTGTTAATATAAAAAATTGACCCTTCTTTGAAACAATTTGTTTAATTTGTAAAGATTTTGTTTAGATAATGGAGAATTTTTTTGTTTTGTTGCTAATTTGAGTAGTTTCATACGAATGAAGCACATATTTTGTACTCAAGTTAACACAACAGTATGCATTCGTGTTTAGCGAAACAGTGAAACGTACATACGCTCTTCTGCAAGCCGCACAATAAAATGTGATGATTTCTTTATCACTTATGTTTCACATGCTATGTTCAATTCATACAGATACAACAAAATGTCTTGTGCTATTTGCTTCATGTCATCAATAAACTCTGATCTAAGCTGGTAGAACACAGCAGGAAAGAAAGAAAGAAACATACGACATCGACATCGTTCATTTTTCCTTTCTGATTAACAATCCTTGGTAAAAATATCTCCTGGTACCAAAATGATTTTCTGGAATGAAAAAGTACACTCCCTGTTATCTTCCAGGTGCAACTGCAAATCACGAGCTGCAATTGCGATAACCACATAATGATAAATGAAAAATGACTTTCAAGGATATGCTACTTTCTGAGTTTCTCATAGTTTATGATTGACATTCAAGGGATGAGAATCCAATTTTGCCATAGATAATGCATACATATAGGACACAAAAGAAATCTGTTTGCTTTAAATCTGTCACATTGTGCATTATACTTTTAGTGTTATAGATGTGTTTCAAGATCTATGCAAAATGTCCATCTTTAAATAAAGAATCATCTAACCCATATTGCAGCAAATAGAAATAGGAACAAATGTGGTATATATTTGATAAACAGGATTGATTATGAATATTGATCAATCAATGTCAAATTCAGCAAGAAAGACTGAAGACTTCGAATCATTGCAAAAGCAACAATCATACAATCATGAGCAAGTCACCTATCAAATAACATTTGTTCCACTACCCATTGTGAAGAAAAGAAAAGTAAGATTCTCCTTCACAAAAAAACCCACCCAAACCCAAGGAACTTTCAACAGCCTTGTCGATTTCCTTTTAAAATATGGTAATATGACAATGAGATGTTACATAATGATCTGAACAACATTTCCATAGACGATGCAAATTTGCCCTCTATGACAAAATCTGATTCCTCACCTTCCTACATATCTGTTATTTGTCAACATACAGTACACGTACATCCAGATATGGGCATTTCCACGGTAATAGGGTACTTCTGTGTGTGAAAGAATAAAGCGCTTACAGAAAAATTAAATAAATATCCTGTGGCTTTCTGTGTTTTTATTTTCATTGTTGATGGTATAAAGAAATAAAAAAGACAATTCCATGCACTAATAATGTCATTTGGTTGTGTTGTCCTCTTTTCTTTAATGATTTATTATTAAAAATTCCAAAGTACAATCAGTAAATGTTGAGTGGTGTGATTTTGAGGGTGATGCAAATAAAAATTCTAAAAAGAAATTGATGTTTCATGTTTTGAAAAGAGATTTTGATGCGGGTGGATTACGGCATTGATCATAGTTACGGCGATTGAGCTTTAAAGAGGGAGAGTGAGAGAGTTGAAAATTACATTGGCTGAATGAGAGATTCTGTCCACCTGTGTTACGTACGTTCAGAGTGAATTTTCCCACAATTATTAGTTGTGTCACCCAACAGTTTTATGTGCTTTGCAACTCTTTTGATGAAGGTTGAAATGTAGACCAAGAAAAAAATCGTCAAAATAAACGCAAATA